>JAJLZX010000003.1:600000-828600 GCA_030572455.1 [Candida] koratica (nom. ined.)
TACCGTATACCTGTCTAAAGGAACGGGGGAATATTCTACCGGCTTGTAACCGTCGCTGGTGGCTTCTGCTGCATCATATTTCATCGTTATTACGTCCCTTCTGATATCAATTCAAGTTAACGTGTAAACACTATACTGTTGTGTATATTTAAGAATATTGTTTATTCCCATCGCACCGCATTTCTATAGGATGTCGTGTCGTATGTCGTGGGTCGCCATGAGATGTCGCATTCTTAATCTACCAAATCTTTACCATACATATAAGCTCCTACAAGAGTATTATGATTACGTAAAACAGCAGCATTCTTGACATAGCCAATTCGTTCAAACCCCAAATTATCCCATATTTTCATACTGGCAGCATTGGTTTCAAATACCAAGTTAAACACCGAATATACATATCCTAATTTGGGAGCTAATTCCAAATACTTTTTCCCCATAACAGTGCCAAGACCCAATCCTCTCTTAGTCTTACTAACAATAAACCCAGCATTACATATATGCGAACATCGTCCCGGGTAATTAGGCTTAATATAGAAGTTTCCTAAAAACACATTGTCCCACTCTTCATCAGGTATATTGGCAAAGTCATTTGGAACAATATGGCCTTCAACTAAAACCGCTACAAAGTGTTCAAACCAATAACTAATGAATTCTGGTAATGGTTTTGGCGTATGGTATGGATAAGTCAAGCCTTCTTCGACAACAATATTGAACTCTCTTTGCAATATTATTAGTAATGCCTCTGGAAGCGAGCTAGGATCATGAACGGGAATCAATGTCACAGGTTGTTGATTAGGCAATTCAAAATGAATAAACTCCGTCAACACTACCGGGAATTGGCCGTCGGCAAACGGTAATTGGTTCACGCTTTCAAAGGCATTGGTCATGGGACTTATCCGCACCTCAGAACAATAATTTGTTTGCTGAGATGATATCATTCAATGGTGACGATAAACGAGTCAAGCTCAATAATGAAAGTATGTAAAGCCATATATAGTAGTGTAATAAGCTAAATACTAACTTCAGACATTAGTAAACGTGAAAAACGACGCCATCAAGTGAGTTTACGTCTACATAAACTTGATTCTACATTTATGGTGGATAGAGATAACTTTTATAAAGTATCATTACACTCATTACAAAATAAGTTACATACTTTACAAGAGGGTAATAATGATGAGTATATACAGCTAAAGACCAATGCCGAAATAAATCGAGATTCAGAGTTGACCCGTCTTCGACTTTGGGAAGAATACCAAGTGAAGCGATGCGAGAATGAATACAAGGCAGATTTGATGTTGGCTAAAGAACATCATGATAAAATGATCAAATTATTAAAAGAAAAGCTTTATGATAAATTAAGTAATGAAATTACCCAATTAAAGGAAGATAAATTACTTTTGAATCTAGTGAATGCTAATTCCTGGACATCCAATTCCCAGGACCCTTCGACTATTGCATTAAATGCAATTGCAGGGAGTGCTTTAAATGATCGGAGGTCATTACGAAAACGAGAATTCCATAGGTTTACTACCGGTGAAGCCGATGATTTGTCGGATGGAGGCACATCTACGGCTGGGTATTTATCAGCTAATGGTAAAAGACGTAGACATTATACTACGCGATACTCATCTAATGATGAAATGTCGTCCACAGTTAGTGGCCAAGCCCATCCAGCGAATCATCCACATCTGAAATTGAACCAGGAGTACGGTGGATTAAGCAGTGGTAACGACAGTAATTTGAGTGATAAAGATTATGACGCGTTGAATACGATAATTATGAATAATGACGACGGTGGAATGTCGATAATCATCCACGACAAATCCCAAATTGGTACCCGATCCGCTCGAGGCTCCGCTAAACACTTTATAGGGGTTCAAGGGTTAAAGCCCGACGAGTTAAATGATGACTTGACTCTATTGCGAAATGCTATTGTAAAGAAGGAGAAATAGTTGATATATATCTTAGCGCGCTTTGATTCAATCACTGTAGGAGTACATAGTTACTATTTGTTAGGTCGTGACCAAGATGGCAAGTTTACTTCCACCGCCAGGTGTCATGTCGACAGGTGGTAAGCATCGCCAAATCTTGAAGTGGATAAATTTCAGATCACGGAGAATACGATACATCATGCTAATACTACTTTTTGTATTCACTTGGTACCAATGGCCTGGCGATGACGAAAATCATATAAAGGAAATGACTGATGAAGAGCTAATGGTGAAATATAAAGTGGGCAATATCAAAGAATTGAGTTTAAGTAAACGTAATATTGCTTCTGGAATAGATTCGCCATTCTCCATAGGGTGTAGAGAAATCGAAACCAGTGCACCTCGCGCTAGCGCCGCATTTGTCATGTTAGCACGAAACTCGGAATTGAATCTGGTTATTAAGTCGATGATTTCCTTGGAAAACCATTTCAACCAATGGTTTAATTATCCGTGGGTATTTCTCAATGACCAAGAATTTGATCCGATTTTCAAAGATACCGTGGCAAAATATACCTCATCAACTGTGGAATTCGGAATTATACCCAAAAGCGATTGGGAGTTTCCAGATACCGTCGATAAAGATGAAATGAGTGAGTTTATTGATAGCCAAGGTGATCGTACAATTCTCTATGGCAACAATCCCTCGTATCATAAAATGTGTAGGTTTTTCTCCAATGCTTTCTACAAGCACCCACTTGTACAGAAAAGAGACTGGTATTGGCGAGTGGAGCCTGATATAGAGTTTTTTTGTGACTTAACATACGATCCATTTCTCGAAATGGAAAAACACGGCAAAAAGTATGGATTCACCATTGCTCTTCATGAGTTGTATTATACGGTGCCAGGGTTATTTCGTGAAACTAAATACTTTGCTAAGCAGCATGGTATTAAAGCTAACAAGTTATGGAGAATGTTGGTAAAGAATTTCAAATATAGTCAAGGTAGAGATGAAAGGAAGTATGATGGCATTAAGGAGCCCTGGGATATATTGCGAGAAATCGAATTAGAACTAACATTTGAAAAATATTTAGGAATAAAAGGTAAAACTGACTTGACTGGGCTTGATAAAGATCTCATTAGAAAGCTTATACGGCGGTCAAGTGATGGGCCTAATTTATATGAAGACCGCATAGATTTTGAAGAGTTTAATTTATGTCATTTTTGGTCAAACTTTGAAATTGCCAAAACCGAAATATTTACTTCAGATTTATATATAAAGTATTTCCAACATTTGGAGAATTCAGGGGGATTTTATAAAGAAAGATGGGGAGATGCAGCCGTGCATTCATTGGCATTAGCATTAATCCTTGATATAACCGATATCCATTATTTTCGAGATATTGGCTATAAGCACTCCACTATTGGCCATTGTCCTAGTAATGCTAAAATTAACCAATTAGCATTTGTTCCGGTAGCAAAGACTAATGCACATTTCAAAGCTTACACTCCTGACAAACCACAGATCAATGGAGTAGGATGTCGTTGCAAATGTCCAATGTGGCATAAAGAAATAGAAGATTCGGGATCATCATGCATTAAACAATGGCATCGTGTGACTAGGGATGACTATACTCCTGCTATTCCTTTGGATTTGGATTTCTATCGCAAAAAAATTAATAGAAGATTAGATAAATATCTCCGTAAAGGAGGAAAACTCGGAGAAAGTCATATTGCGGAAGACTTGATGTCATAACTTGCCAATGATATAATTTATATTCTAATATACATAAACTAGAAATACAGCATGTGAAAACATTTAACCACCAAAACCATAAATGGATTTGCCTTGTCTCTTTAAAGCATAGACAACATCTAAAGAAGTAACGGTCTTTCTCTTAGCATGTTCTGTATAAGTAACAGCATCTCTGATAACATTTTCTAAGAATGATTTCAAAACAACTCTGACTTCTTCGTAGATTAAAGCAGAAATACGTTTGACACCACCTCTTCTAGCTAATCTTCTAATAGCTGGCTTCGTAATACCTTGGATATTATCTCTTAAAATCTTTCTGTGTCTTTTGGCACCACCTTTTCCTAAACCTTTTCCACCTTTTCCTCTACCTGACATAATTGAATACTTGTTCTAATTGAATGCAAGGATTCAGCTATTTATTTATACTAAACTTGGTAATTTAGTTTGTTTACGCTAATAATGTGTGTTTCATGTTAAAAGTCACGAATTGTTACAAAAGGCTGCAAAATCCAGAACGGTATTTTCATGCCATCTAAAAGTCGCGAGATTAATGCGATCTGGCCTGAAATGTACTGTGGATTGTACTCCTTGTGCGCGTTAATATTAGTCCGACCCTGTGATGACAAAACCAGTAACAACTAGCGTCGCGTATCGAAGATGGAAAATCCACAAAATGATTGTTTTGGGATGTTCGATATCCGTTTGAGGATTATCTCGCAGCAATTGTTACACATTTGTGCATCGAATCAACTCGTAAAATGCTGCTAATTTTCACAGTTTGAAATTTACTCGTGGTTTATCACTCTTTTACAATTGTTTTGATTTATTTTGCAACCGTGATCTGTATTGTTGACGTGATTGGAGACTAATGGTATTTAAACCGATGATCTTGTCTCTTTTGTATCATCATACTCTATTATGGCTAGAACGAAACAAACTGCAAGAAAGTCCACTGGTGGTAAAGCCCCAAGAAAACAATTAGCTTCTAAAGCTGCCAGAAAATCCGCTCCTTCTACTGGTGGTGTTAAGAAACCTCACAGATATAAGCCCGGTACTGTTGCCTTAAGAGAAATCAGAAGATTCCAGAAATCCACTGAATTATTAATCAGAAAATTGCCATTTCAAAGATTAGTTAGAGAAATTGCTCAAGATTTCAAAACTGATTTAAGATTCCAATCTTCAGCTATTGGTGCTTTACAAGAATCCGTTGAAGCTTACTTGGTTTCATTATTTGAAGATACCAATTTATGTGCTATCCACGCAAAGAGAGTTACTATTCAAAAGAAGGATATTCAATTAGCTAGGAGATTGAGAGGTGAAAGATCATAGGTTTTATGGAATTTAGTGTATATTAGATAAACGAATAATGTTTTATGTCGCGAGTTTTAGTTTTAAGAAAATGTCTAGTGTGAGCAATGTTTATGACTGAACGATTTACTTCCATTGATTCTGTTACTGATACGCCTTTTCCGCCTTGGTTGTTTGGTTCTTTATTATTCTATAAGGGTATTTCTATCCCAGCGCCTATTAGCAGCTCAGGTACTTCGGGTGCATCACATAAATTTGCTAAATCTTTGGCTACTAGTAAACCCACAAAATTGTCATGTTATACATTCGGATTGGCACACTTAATTGGAGGCTACATGATTTATGATGACAATTTGGAAAATGGTGCAGGATTTACATTTGCATGGTCGACATTGTATCTTTTAGTGAATGGAAGAGCAAGTTTTAAGAGTGTCTTTTCAGGTAGAGTGAGTCCGTTGGCCCTCAGTATATTGGCCTTGGGCAATGCTGGAATTTACGGTAAAAAGTTTTTCTGGCCCCAGACATCTTTGGGGATATAATATGTCATTTATCATTATCATTGTCTATCAGTATTTAGAGCTAAATCCCAACTTAACGGTATTAATTGGTTTTGGGTTGCAAATTTCATTATATCAGTTTCATCATATAATTCAATATATTGTTGATCCATGGGTCTTTCTTTAGGAGCAGCAAACTTTCGGTATTCATCAAATATTATTGTCAATGACCAGTTTTGTAATCTCCGTAAAATTCCCACTAAACACCCAGTCCTATGTTTTCCTCTATTACAATGTATTAATATGGGCTGGTTCGCAGGATCCAACACTACTTTTAACGCCTCGGTAATCAAGTCGTGGGATATAATCACAAATGGTTCTTTGTTACCTGACATTCCCATTTGAAATAATTTGATTTGGTGCTGTTTAAGAAATTGCTGATGTAGTTCGGGATATTCCTCGGGGATAAGACACAATATTGACTTTAGCTTCAATCGTTTTAAAAATTCAAAATTTACAGCCTGAGGGAACGATGACCTGTAGATATTATTTATTACCGGGGCAAAATTCTCAGGTGGTGTTAATGGTTCCCTAGTAAGTGATGTATGATGTTTAGTGAATTCAAGATTGAGGGCTTCATGAACTTTGGCATCAAACTTATCGTCCACGTCTTCTGTATACTGTTGATCAGTTGCTGAATCTAATTCTGAGTCCATTTTCATATTATCAAATTGATGTAGTATAGTTTTATCGAATTCTTGCAGCAGTATGTGTTTTAATTCGGAATAGATGGGCAGAGTTTTTACTGGTATATCCTCATATACGTCTAATTCCTCATCCATTGGAAATGGATCTTCGGAAAACTCTGTCATGCTGTACTTATAACTGAATTCTGCAAACTATACAGTCTAATAGTCTGACACTACTGACAGTAAGTCAATGACGATGATAAAGCTTAAACCACGTTTCTAGAGCGTGGTGCGAAAATTACTATACTCAATGGTACGTATTGGCTCTAACCATCAACTGATTTGATCCACTAACATTTAGTCTGCGTTGTTCAACTTTACATCACTTCTAGAAGTCCTTTTATTGTTGATCTGCACATGTACATATGTTCATGCTACATGGCCCGCTGTATTGGATAGAAATAAAACAGGTATTTTTGGGGTGTTTTGGAAGTTTGCCAGAATTGGCGAAAGATTAAGTCCTTACGTTTCGATCGGATTATTAGTTGTGGCATTCAATAATTTGCTAACTTGACGGATAATGTGTATTATAAATATAAATGTACTATTTGAATTCATATATTTGATTCACTGAATTACACAATATTGTTGCTCGTTCATTACCAACAATTCTTTCTAAGGCCACTGCTTCCCATTTGGAGAAGATTATTTTGATGAATGATAAGTTAATATCAACAACGCCTTGGAAGACTGATCGCCCAATAAATTTCAAGTACTCTTTATAAAATAATGGGTTGTTTGGCACTCCGTATAAAATAACCGTCTTCACGCCGTTGATTTCAAATCTACGGAAATAATGTAACCGTTCAGTATACAACAAGACTTTTATTTTTCCTTGGGCAAAATTCTGCCTTGCTCTTGTTAATTTAGATTGTGACGAGTATTCATCAATGGCATTAAAGTTTAGCTTGGTTTCTTTGGACATATAATCCTTGACTCTTATATAATCAAAATAAGAGGGGATTACTATTAAAAGACCATCATCATAACTTGTAGAATTGGATAAAGAATTTAAAACAGAATTGATAAAAAATTTAAATCTGGCATCGGGATCTTGAATGGGGGAGTCACTTTCAAATCGTTGAAATACTTGTTTCACCTTTAAACCTACAGAATTCATAATACAATTATCAGAATTAATGATCTTCTTCATTTTCAACTTTCCTGCTAAGTTGAATGACTTGTTGATAACACTATTGATAATAGGAGTGGAAAATTCAGAAAATACCAACCTTTGGGTGAAATATTTGGCTTGATCATTTATTGACCATAGTCTTACTCTTGAAAAGTCAGTATTATGAGATTCCTTAGGAACTTTATTCAAGTATTTCAAAATTTTCGTCACATGATCCCAATTTTGCATTTCAATTTGATTGGCATTATCAATAACCAATATTTCTATGGACGATAAAAAATCATATTCCCTTTTCCTTTTGTCTTCATTCTCCAATATCATCGATAACCCAATAGGAGATGCAATGATAATATCGGAAGAATAAAATGAAGAGTATAATTTAACTGATTTTCTAGTGAATTTTAAACCAATAGTAAAATAATCATTAGTATTGCCTTTAAAATAGTACCGGAAATCATCAGGTTTAGTTTCGGGTGGTAATGCTGTAGAATGGAACAGCGTAGTTAATCTTTTTTTATTCTCCTGTTGATCAGTGGCTGAATACTGTAAAATAAGATTTATTACTTCGAAACACATTTCTCTAGTTGGTAATAATATAAGGACTTTTGGACGTGTGAACCCTTGATCACGAATCTCTAAATCGGGTAAAGATTTCCCCAGTTTGCATTTTTCTGCATGTTCAGATAATTTGGCGTTGTTCTTTAATATATAATCTCTTGTTTTATAAATGTGGTTCATTGCATGTATAATATACAATTTTTTGTAAGCTTGGTTTTTATAATTATGATAAGGATACTGTACATCTTTATATTGACTCATTTCATTTAACAAAAAGGTATTCTGCAATGTCAAATTATCCGTAACAGTTTTCAAAACTCGTTTCTTTATATGTAATTGATCTAACGATTTAATGCTTTCACTTGTAACTATTGGCTTGGAAGGTATTTGGAATATGCTCGTATATCCATGTTGACTTGATTTGGTCTTAGTTATCCATCTTCCATCTTGTTGTTCAACAAAATCATCCGGTATTTCATTAAAATGAATATGATATGGATCTCCTCCTTCTTCATCGCTCTCAATATCCATCGCTTCTTCTTCTTCATTATCACTTGAATCTAAATTAAGGCCTTCAATTGTCTCATCCACAGTTTGATGGTTGATCTTCTTCGACTTTGTGTTTTCTTGAGTATCTAATAACGTCAATAATGCGTTGTAAGCTCGAGACTTATCATGAATTGTCTCTGGTTCCGATTCTGATGCACTGCTTTCTTCAACTTCCGCAGATTTTTCTACTACAATTTCGGACTTCCGATCACGTCTTGCCGTTCGAAGAATTTTTCGTTTTTCTTCCCGACCACTCTTTCCAATATTTGGTCGCTTATTGATAACCATGGTTGCAATATTTAAAATTATGGGATGAGATGATAATAAATTCGCGACATGTCTCTAAAACGTTAATATGTCGTCAAGTACTTTAGCAAACTAGGAGAGATCTATTATTGACAAACCTTTGTTGGGTTTACACAGTAGATACATTTTTCAGAGTTTCTCCATTATCAGCTATACTGGCGAATATTATGCTGATGCAATTTGTTTTTTACAAAGATTATGCTGTTATTATACTGAAATATTTTATACCCGTACACCCGCGTATTCTTTTTCTCAAAAAACTTTTCAAGGGAGACGAAGATACCAACATTTAATAATAAATTTACCGTGGATTCTTGACTGATTTCTTAAATCTTTTCGAATATTAATTACTCCAATAGGTTTTCAAGCAACTGCTGAACATTTGATTTGGTTTAAAACCCTTTTTCTTTGATAATATCACCACATAAAGTTTCAACACTTTACACCACCAGCCACAGCATATTTAGTGATTTATAAACATTAGCAACAATGAGTATTCAACTCATACAATTTACAAGGCTGACATTATCAATTGTTTATCAAATACTTATAATCTTATCTATACCCATGGCATTTGACGTAGGAGGTATAGATTGTGGATTAACGTTTTCATTTACCATATTCATATTATACTTTGCGTTGACAACATTGCGATTATTAAGCAAACGAACTAAATATTTTCGATGGGTCTCAGTGTTTTACTACTTGCAGTATATAACAATTCCATCCATTTTAACCCTATACTTGTCATTTTATCAGAATAATAAAATTGAGAGATTCTCATCAGTAGAATTTTGGAAACTATTTATTGTAAACTCCACTCCAATATTTACGATTTTAGAAGGATTTTGCTCATTGTTATCTATTCAAGCAATTGGTCAAATAATTCAGTGGTTGACTCATTACAAATCCGATAGTTGGCTAATTCTACTGTTAGTTTTTAGTGGATCAACAATTACAGGAGCGTTATACTTCCTATACAGGATTTATGTTTTACCTTTGACTATTGATGTTTTGAGTGCTTCGTTATTAGGTTCATTCTTAACATTAACAGTGGGTTTAAGCTTATATGGAATATTAAGTGGTAAAGGTTCAATCATTGAGAGCTCGCTTTTATTTGCATATATCGTCAGATGTATTTATGAAACAATTCCTCAGTTGAGTGAAAATGCAAGTCAAGCGATTAATAGTATTTTTACTAATACTAATATATCAATTGACATTCCAATGATCCCATATATATCTCCACGATTACTTGAAACATTATCCACCACATTACCATCACTTGCAGCTAATTTGCCAGGGTCCTTCAAAACTTTATACGACTTCCTCACAGTTTCAGTTCGTAAATTACCATTACCTGTATTGTTAAATTTTTCTTACAGAATCACTGTATTCTTTGCCGCTACTAAAATAATACCGGCATTATATCATTCCACTTTATACCCAACTAATTCTCCTCCAAGAACTCCTCCTTTAGTGAGAACACGTGATAGTTCATCAACATCAATTACTTCTATAAATTTAAGTCCAAACAAAGCTGAAACTGATCGTTTCAAGCCGTTACGATCATCAAGTTCAGTGAATATTAAAAAGTCTTTCCAATCAAATAAACCTCCTTCAACTATTGTAACATTAATTTATTCATACTCACCATGTATAATAATACCGGTTTATACTCATTTATTGATGTTGTATAATGGGGAATTGGCTACTCATTTAAAATTATGGCAAGTTTTTGCTGCATCAAAGAGCTATTCTGATTTACCCATCCATCCTATACAATTTTGGAACTGGATTAATATAGTCACAACATTATTATTGTATTTATTAGAATTAGGTAATGATAGTAATCGTGTTAATGGTAACGTCTTAACGAATCACTGGAAAGTTGATTGATTTATTATGTAATTTAATGTATATTAGAATGTAACTATGTTTATTGATCGTACAATTAATACCATTAAAAGGGTCGTAAGTATCAGAATTTATGCAAATCTCGTCCAGGATTAGTATATTCTAATCTCAGAGCTTGACTCTATGTTTGCTTGATGTTTCATCATTAAACTCAGTAACCTCTTAATTATATTGATTATAAGTAAAAGCCCGGCATATTTGACTATGCATAGACACTACCGTCATTGGCAGTTCACAACAAGCCTATTAAAGGGGGACGTTCATGGACCAAGAGTAAGCTCCATTGGGTTGATTATAAAATCAATTGTTATAACTATGGTTTAGGATTCAACTCCCATTGCCGAAAGATTAGACAAAACTTTAATGACAATACCAATATATGATTCAATAGGCTCAATCATTATGAATCTGAAGTAAAGTACAATACCAATTAAAATTCTAATATAATTATACTAAACCAATCCAAAACGACTTCAAACGTCTATAGACTCAAAATATTCGTCTTGTCATTAAACAAATTGATGAATTTGTTACGTTTCCGCATGTTAGGCCGGAGACTTTCCCCAAAGCGTTTCTACCAAAAGGTCTTTTGTAAGCTTCGAAAACAATTCTTTGGCCATGAACGTAGAGAAAATTTTAACTAGAAATATTTTTCTGAGACAGCAGATGTATACGCCGGGTAACCCTTCAAATTCATTATATACATTAGGATAAAATCCACAGAATAAACCTATAAGGTAAAATAGCTGTTAAAAAATCATACGATCGAGCTCCAGTACCACAATAAATTACAGGGTTACAAGCAGCATTAGAATAAATAACATCAAATATTAAATGATACAATTCCCGTAAACTTGTGCTCTTACCAGTTGACGTTATGGGCGTAGCTTTATACTGTGCTCGTTTGAAATCATCTTCATATAATGATTTGATGTCTTCATCCCAACCTTTGATCTCCGAGGTTATCTTACCGGAGGCCTTTAAAGTGGCTGATGAGTTTCTCAGTACTGAAATATTACCTAACCTAATCTGAGTAATTACTAAATTATGTTGGCTTATTTCACGAGTAAGCGTAGTAAATAAACTCTGTAAACTATTCTGGAACATTGCCTCAGGCCCGTGGTAGGGTAAATTCAATCTACTAGTAATACTAGGTGTTATCAATATAGTTTTAGAATGTTGATTCCGAATTAAAGTCACTAATCCCGAAGAAAATAAATTTAAATATACTGATAATTTCTTTAAAAGTTTTGACCATGAAGCCATGGGGAAATTTTCCAAGGGTCCTATAGGGAAATATAAGCACGGTGCAAAAACAACTCCTACTAGTTTTAATTTATGAGAACTGGCGCCAGTAAATGGCACTACATCTAGACCTAATAAACGTTCAAACTTTTGCAATTGACCTTCAACACTCAGATGTTCAGTTAAATTCAAATAATTGATTCCATCGGTTATAGGATTGGATTCGGTATATACAAAGTCTTTCTCGTCAAGGATTGTCAAATAAACAATAAACCCTCGTCTTTCAAAGTCAAGAGCAAGTAATCTTGTCAAGGGCTCTACAGGAGAACCTATAACTAATACCACGTCTTGTCTTGCGCCGTTAGCTAACTTAGGCACTCTTCTCTTTAATGATAGTGATTTGGATCGTTTAGTTTGAGTTCGATCATAAATCCATATACTACTTAGTCCAACGCCTACCGATAGAATACTTAATCCGACTTTGTGATGTTTAAAAAATTCCAAAATACTAATAGTTCCTGTATCCCGAATGGGCTTTTGTGGACTGACTGTTAAAGGATTATAAACACCCAAGTCAAATTGACGTAACTTTTTTGATTGATCCGTAAGCATGTTATATGCTGCATCATAAAAATTCAGTAAGGCCTTAACTGTTGCTTGCACTGGCTCACTAACCATATTACAAGTTATTTGCTAACTAAAGTATCGCATTAAAATTAAAAAACATGCCGGTCCCAGGAATCGAACCTGGGTTACATCGGCCACAACGATGTGTACTAACCACTATACTAGGCCGGCTAATTACTGCTTTTCAAAGCATAGTAGGTATATAATGCAGAGCAGCTATATAGCGTATTAAATAAAGAGTGTTGAGTCTATGTGTATTACAAATGAGACTCTAGCTTAATGTTTATCATCTAAAAGTCTTATTTCTTATGGTTAACAGCAAATTTCTCGATACATTTTCAGCGTCGAAATTAACCATTTTAATAGCCAAAGCCATCAAAATTTTCAAGTGCGGAGTTGTTCAAACTACAGATGAATACATTAAGAATTGTTAGAGGATCTTTGGTCCAGCAACCTAGGATCTTGAATTTTCATAGCTCCATGTCTTTATTTATATTTCGTGGTCATAATTTACCAATTAGAAATTTATCAATGACTTCTTCTCGGCTCAAGTCCTCAAACCTTATATTCAATTTCCTGAGGACATATTCTACAAAAACAGCACCACCCCCACCTCCACCACCTCCCCCATTTCCTTCATCTTCACCTGATAAAAATTTTAAGGGAAAGTTACTACTCAATAGAATATCAAGAGCCATAACATTTTCGGCGTCAACAGTGTTAGTCATTGGTGCATCAGGTGTTGCATTACTCGTGGTATATCTAATACTATCAGAATTGTTCCTTCCTTCGGGGGATACTAAAACATTCAATAAGGCTATAAAATTAGTCGAAAAGAATGCTGATGCTCAGAATATATTGAAGTTTAATCCTGGTGAGCGATTGAAAGCATATGGGGAAACGACTGCTGGGAAATGGGTCAGAAACCGACCAATTCAAAGCGTAAGGGCTAAAGATAAAGAGGGACAAGATCGTTTGGTTATGAAATTTCATGTAGAATCGTCTCATGGCATTCATGGAACTGTAACATTAGAACAAATTGATAAATCCTTCTGGAGTTCGGAGTTTGCTTATATCGCTTTAGATATTCCCAAACACAAGAGGATCTATATTATCGAACCTAAATTTCAGCCCAAGAATTATGTCCCCAAATTTCAAAGCTCTGGGTTTTTAGGGCTAAAGTGGGGGCCCAAAAAAGATTAACTGAATTTCTTTAAATTTGTAAATAGTTAATTATATATTCTATAATTTATTCAAAACACTAATCTGGCAAAAATAAAGCCTAATATATTTGAGACGCTTAAGAATTGGCCTAGATAAAAACCAGATGATTTTTGAATATTGGTTCCATTTCGTGCTTCATTATGACCAAATCTCTGGCCGTTAGGAGTTATTCCTTTGTGAAGAGAATTTGGTATCAGCTTTTCAGGGCTTTCAAAGTCCTTCAAGATTTGATCACAACTTCTGCCGTCGGATAAATAAATAGCACTAAGATCCGACTTATCGTTGTTGCTTACAAGCACCGCTCTTTTGTCAAAATCACAATTATTTTCTATTTTGTTTTTACTCAAATAATTTCTATTAAGGGCAAACGAGACTTTTTGGCTTAAACCACAGAAGGAGAATTTACCATAAATCCCGTCCAAACCATTACCCTGGATATCGTTACAATCCACTTGAGAACAAACTTCTGTCAAGAATTCCTGTTGCTTAATTCCTTTGGATGGAGCTAATATACAAGAAAATGTGGATGCCAAACATTCGCAAGCACCTCTATCAGGAGTTGGTGGCAATTTTGTAGATGCTGGCCATTCTTTAGGGGTAACACATTGGGTAGTTCTGATATTATTTAGTGATTCTGCTTCCTCTTTAACTCGTTTAGGGGCGTTCATACTGAATCTAGAACTTAAAATATTAAAATCATCCAATGGCTTGATTTCTCCATTCTTTTCCTCCTTAACAACCCCATATCCGTTTTGATGTTGGAAGTATTCATACGCAATACCCCCCGACCATACTTTAGACATTGTCAATCCGTATATGGCCTCGACTTCTGTAAACGGTCTGGGTGACATGGTATTACACCCAAACTCACTAAAGAAGATTGGAACTGGTGATTCACTGAATTCAATGGTTCGGTCTCTATAACCAGAAGTAGAATATGTCGAGTAACCACACCATTCATACATATTTAAGCCAAAAAAATCGGCTTTTACAGAATCATCTTTACCACAGGTAAAGTAATTAAAGATATTGTTTCTAATGATAGCATCATCATTTGACGCATATCCAATAGGAATTTGTCGGTAATTTTTGGATTTGATGTAGCTCTTAATATCCCTTATGGATGCTTTGACGTACGGCGATGCGTCAATATTAGCTATGGAATTTGAAACCTCGTTGCCAGCAAAAAACCCTAACAAATTATTATATTTATGCATTGAATCAACCACATCTTTGTACCGATCAAAAATATCAACATCCCAAGAAGGATAGTTTCTATTAATAGACATTGATGGTTCTGCCAAATCTGCCAAGACATAAATGCCTTTGGCTGCAAACGCATTCATGCAAACATCATGGTTTTTCGACGGATCAATTTGGTAGACCCTAACCACATTAACATTCAATTGTTGGAGATAATTCAAATCTCTAAGGCAGCTGGTTGAGTTGGCCAAAGGATCAATATATCCGACAGAATCACCGAAATAATCACCTTCTTCCCTCAGTCTTTGATAGGCAATGCCTCTTAAATAAAATCGAAACCCCTCCGAGTCTATGAACTTGTTACCTTTTGGGGTAATAACGGGAATAATTTGGGCCCCTGAATCGCCACCAAGGGCTAGCGTTACCAAAATGAAATAAAATACACTAAAAATCATCGAATTTGGTTTTGTGTATAACCAATTTTTTGCAACCGCGCGCCGCTTGTAGCTTTATACATATATTAAATATTAAAATACTTCGTAAAGTTCCTTGAATTCCCGTTTTCCCTTACATTCTATCATAAACAAATTATCCTCCGACACATCAATCATTAAACCTGCTTTTCCAATGCGTTCGATTCGATCGAACTTGTCCTCCTCACAAATCAACCAATTGTGGTCCTTTTCATTATTATCAGGGTTATTATTTTTCATACTAAAATTGAAATAATTCTTACCACTAAAATGATCAGAAATTATATAAATCGATAATGAATACATTGATAATATTTTCCACGAAGAAGGACTCGTGACATTATCACCGTTTTCCACTCTCTTTTGTAATCGAATGGTCATATTATTCAATAGTAATAACTTGGTATTTTCGGGGTTGTTCAAAATCGTAGCATTATTAATATCTTCCGAGTTGATTGATAACAAGGAAACATCTCTTGACAATTGGGATTCCGGAACTATTGATTTACTCTGACCTATTGAAGAAATACTAGTAGACGTTGACGACTTACTAGTCGAATTTAAATCCATAACTGAAGACATCATGGTTTGACGAGAATTCCCCAATGATGAATGGGACGATTTATGCAATAATCTGTTTGGCTGTATAGCACCCTTTACATTTTTGATATTGGATCCAATGGCTTGAGTTAATTCATATGAAAAGCTTCTAATCATAATTAAGATCGCTTCGTTGTTTACCGAATTCCTTGAAGCAATTTGAATATCCAAGGCTGATGATTGCGTGATATCAGTTTCATGGTTTATGTCAATGATCAATACAGGCTTATCGATTTCCTCATTGAATTCTGAATCATATTCTTCTTTAAATACTAATAACCAGGCACACCGGAGTTGGTAATTAACCACCAATTTAATAAACACCTTCTCACTTACTGTCAACATTTCCCATTTCCCATACTTAGCTTTCCATTTCGAGACCTTCATAGACTTTTTGGACGTTGGTGATATATAGAAATCGACGGTATTTTCATCGTTGATAGTATCTTTTAAACTCTGGGGGATTTTCAAGTCTATTTCCCCGTTATCTGTGGATGAATTAACATTTTGTTTGGCATACGGCTTGAAAAAATACGTTGAAGTAGAAGATGGCAAAGCAAATGCTGATCCTGAGGTATTCTTTTGTTGAGTGAATGATGTGGTCGTATTCGATATGGTAGATTCATTTGATGTCAATGAACTGGCTGACAATGGAAGGGTCTCATCAGAGTTCATAGGCATCTGAGTACCAATCGTCAATCCTTTAGGATTAGATGGCTTAACAGGATCACCACCTTTTTTTTTAAAAAGTCCAAATATTTTTGACGTTGGCCGTTCTTTCGTAACTAATTCATTTAGATTACTATGTATACTAAATGATGGATTATGACTGTGACCAAAATTCGATATATTGATTTCTGAGCCAGTGGATAATTTATAGATGCTTTTATGCTGTGTTGTTGAGTTTGAAATCGACAAGTTGGGAACCGAACTATTTTTGGATTTGTAATTAGGAGTTGTGGTATTCGGCACGATATTTTCTTTGTCTTCATCGTCGATATCTTCCACTGCTGCAGATGAAGAAATAGGGCGATCCTCTACAGCATGTTTTACCGAAACTCCTGATGGCACTGTTTGCACTTTCAAATTTGCATTGGCAATGCTTTTTCCAGTAGAATCAAGAGATTCTCTAGATATAAAAGAGGACACTGGCGATGGAATGGAAAGTGAGGATTTATCCAGGTGAGGAACTCCAAGTTGAGTCAATGCTTGAACTGTTTCTTCGACCATATCTGACGAATGTGAATGGTTTGAAATACCAGATTGGGGGGATTGCAGTTGATTTATTGATGGAATAAACGAGAATTCCGATTCCGAACCAGGAGAAGGCATCAAATCTTTAAATTTCAGTGTAGATTCAAGTTTAACAGAACCAGAGTCCACATCATCATCTAGGTTCTTATCGGATAACTCAATACCCAAACCCGACATTTTAAGATCATTATCACTTTCGCTTAATTTAATCAAGAAATTCTCATCAAGAGGAGAATCAGGATCCTCTAACGGAAATATCACTGATAACTTTTTAACCCAATCAGCCAAAAAATCTTCGTCAAAATAATTTATCACAAGGGTCTCGTTGACGTTGGCTTTATTATAACCAAAATGAATAGCTCTCAAAATTAATTGTTGTTTGGAATTACTGTAAGACACCGACAACTCGTTTACTCTAAAGGGCGGAAACATCAAAAACCGGCTCGAGTCATCTTTGGGCACAGATACAATCGCAAGGGCATTGTATACTTGAGAAGCTACTCCATTCAAATTTAATAATAAAAATTCTACATGGGTATTTTGTTTGGAATTATCAATAGTCAAACGAGCACTCCTAGATCTTTCAACGATTTGGGTTATTTTGAAATAACTACATACGTTGTCACTGAAGTTCCGGATATGATTTGTCTCGCCAAACAATTGGACCTTATCAAAGGAAATATTGTTCAATGTAGAGTTCTCAATAAATGTCATATAGTTTTCAATAATATCCACACATCCATTTTTAAACGTGTCTAATTGGTCAAGGACATATGGGTTTCTAATTATGAACAGCGTAGACTCAATAAATGAAATATAGTTGGTAAGATGCATAATTGGTTTGGCAAAATGTGTATCATTATAATCACCACTTTCCAAGCAACCCTTGTACTTATCGAATAATAGAAGGATGTCGTCTTCAGTCCATAAGATAAAATCATTTATAAAGCTTTTAAATGTTTGTTTATCGTCATTATTGTTTACGGAGCTCTCAAAGATTTTCCGATGTTGATGAAGAAGCTTTAACAAATTATTATTCTTGGTAAATAATCCCCTGATCAACGACGTGATTGAAGTTTCTGACGATTTTTTAGGTCTTATTATCCCCAAAATTTGAATCAAGTTGTTGTTTTCATCGGTTTCAAAGCCCAATAAGGTATTGATTATATCAAACGGCGAGATGGTCTCTATGGCACTCACACTCATCGCCCTACTTTGTTCGTCAAGTATAATGTACAATGTAAAAGTTCAACACGAAACTTTGTAGTATATATATGATCTACGGGACTTTAGGAAGGAGAGTTACTAAAATATTATGAAACTAGTCTAAAAAATAAACAGACCCAGATTACGGGGTCTTAAAAGTCAATTGCCAGGATGCCTAAAAAATGGTGTCTTGTTGCTGTCGCCTTACTAAATCTCACCCTTGACATTAAGAGATCATGCATGTTTGTTTTGGTTAGGACTGTATGCTGGAAACCAGTTTAGACTTTGGCCTATAAAAAGCTTGAATTTTGGTGTTGCAGGAGCGACTACACCATTCGCATACCGTGTCGCGTGAATTCTGCCGACGCGTCCTCATCACCTGATACTGTGCAGCGTGCACCAGTCTAAAGCCAGATGAATCCCAACCTTGTGTTTCCCACTTACACAGAATATTTCCCAGGTATCATCCAGAGGTAGTTCGTTATGGAGATTAAGCATTTGCGTGACCGTTGCCTTAAGAGTTGCGGGATCACCTTCAACAGCATCGATTTTGTTGATTAACACCAATAGCTTTATTCCGATCAATCTATCATGGGAAATCACCTTTTCCCGTAATTCTTCGTACGATTCACGCAATCGTTCTAATGCCAAGCCATCTACCACCCATATGATAATATCGGTCTTTGCGAAATAATTACCCCAAAATGTTCGTAGACTTGTTTGACCCCCAACATCCCATATATTCAAATTATATCCATTATAAAGTATAGGATTGATTTCAAACCCAACCGTTGGTGATATGGTGGTTGTGTCCTGATTCAAAATCGATTTCACAATAGTGGTCTTGCCGGCATTATCTAGGCCTAGCACGAGAATCCTCAATTCTTTGTCGAGTATCTTTTGTTTTTTGATTATGCTAAGAAGTCCCATATCTTGTAAGCTGATGGCCGCGATATCATCAAATCTATGTGCGCGTAGGATAGATGATCTCTTATGAAACAGTCGTCTATCTTTGAGTATCAAAGTTATTCAACTAGTAAAAAGGTGTGTATAAAACAAGAAACTCTTTCGGTATACAAGGATGACGTAATAATACCGATTGATTTAGCTGTGGATGCTTTTACACAAATACCTACAGCACCTACAATACCATCCAGCAATGAATACTCCCCACAGCAAGATGTCGATAATACCTTAGTTCTGCTATTTGATCTGGACTCAGATTTGATTCTGACGGATTCAGAGGATATGGATTATGAGTACAAACTGCTTAATGATATTGATTTGAATTACCAATCTCAAGATGAGCCTGATTACGGTTTCAGAGTGATTGGTGATGCTCCTAAAAGAGACAAGGGTAATAATAAAATTAGTATAGATGCGATAAATATAGAATTGATGGCTTCAGGTCAGGATTGTTGTCCAATATGTAAAGTATATCTTGGCGAACTACTGGAACAATTCATTAAGGCCCATGTCCAAGGATGTCTGATTGAAGCTAACTTCACGGTTTCATCTGTGAAAATAAAAGAAAAAGAACCGGTGTTGATGAAAATGCCTCTTTATAAAAACAAAGACCCACTGTTACCAACCCCATTAAAGAAAATTGATCCTCCTAAAACATTAAACTTCAAATCGAATCGTAAACCGATTCCAAACTTGAAAATTTTGGATTTTCCAAAAAACCCCGTCGAAAGGTATAAAGTATCAATGGATGCATTTAATTATTGTCCCCATCATCAGATTAACAAATATTTCCTTAGTCATTTCCATCAGGACCATTATGGGGGGATCAGTAAGAAATGGTGTTACGAACGACTTTTTGATTGTATTGAAGATTTTGATGATCTACAAAAGTATAAACCCATTATTTATGCTACGGAGATAACTGCCAAATTGCTAACATTGAAAATAGGCATAGATCCCAGATTCATCATGCCCCTACATATGGAAACTCGGTACTTAGTAATGTCGTATATGGAACCTCGCGACACTGTCGTGGAGTCCGATAGTAACGAGCCTGGGTTATATGTAACTCTAATAAGTGCAAACCATTGTCCGGGATCAGCGATATTTTTGTTTGAATCTTTGGGATTTGACACTGATAACGTGACTTATTTACACTGTGGTGATTTCAGAGTCGATAAAGCCATGTTGCAACATCGTTTATTAAGTAAGTATTTAATCAAGCGTGGAACTTCAAAACTTGATAAGGTTTATTTAGATACTACATACTTGACGTTTCATTATAATTTTCCTAAACAAGAAGATGTTTGTCGTGAAGCAGCTTGTATGTTTCAACAATTGTGTGATCCTGTAGATTGTTCATTGTTGAACAGGTGGTTTGGCACTAATAAACAATCCAGAATTACCGATTTTATCAAGATTAATACCAAATCCAAAAAGAAATTCTTGATTGCTATTGGCACCTATGTTATAGGCAAAGAACGATTGGCTATAGCGATCCTGAAAGCACTAAATAAATGTCCAATATTCATTCTGAGCATTAAAAGCCGTGATTATCAGTATAATGTGGTCAAATCGTTTGGTGATGAATATTTAGACTCGGTGTTAACTGATAACGAATATGGTAGTGATGACAACCAGTGTATCATCCATTTAGTCCCCATGGATATTATTTATACTATTGATGAGTTCAGGAACTACGTCAAGTATAACAAATATTTTGATCATTTTGAAAAATGTTTAGCATTAAGACCCACTGGCTGGAGTTATTCAGAGGAGTACCTGCGAGATAAAGATGTGGAAGCCTTGGAATATTCTGCTCCAACCCCAGCCACCAGAAATCAATTCCTCAATAAAATATGTGATGTTTGTTTAAGTTGTCCAGAATTCACATTTAGTGATGATATTCTTCCCCAACATAAGAAACTAAAGGGAGGTAATCATGAACGGGAAAATTTACGAATTTATTCTTTACCGTATAGTGAACATTCATCGTATCGAGAATTGGCATATTTTTGTATATTATTAAGAATAGGTGAGATTATCCCTACAGTCAATACTGACCAAGAAAGTTGGGCGGTGAAAATGAAACACCATATTAAATATTGGAAGGAATTAAAAGCATTAACACCCAAAAATAAAGATCCCGACGTGGATCCCATGATTTATGCAAAACTCAAACATCTCAATATCGACAAGTTTTAAATCCCTTAAAAAACTACTTATACATCCGATTTAGGTGGTGGATGGAGAATGGAGTTATAATATGACAAAGTTGCTTCACATTGCTCTTTTTTACAATCAGCCCAAGATACTGCCAAATCTCCCTTTACGTAATGAAGATGATCATCTTGCTGGAGTTTTTCGGGGAAATGTTTGGCCGCAATGGTTCTAGCAGGGATGATTGCTGTTTTGCTTAACAAAAACGGATGCCACTGTAGAATGTGGGTAAGGGCAGAGTCGGGGCCGTAAGGGAAATTGGGGTAGTCAAAAAATAAATCAGTGCCCCAATATTCAAGCATGGCTCTTCCGACATCGTCATTGCGGAGAATAAACGAGTCAGTTTCAATCTTTTCGTCAGACTGAGTAATAATCAAGCGGATATTATTGGGTTTTGATGATTTATAGGTTTTTATCAAGCCGTTCTGAGGATTAATGGGCTGTTCTCGTAAAATGATTGGTGATAATGCCTCGTGGCTCAAAACGTATTGTTTTAAATCGATAAATTGCTCCATAATAAGACCATCTTCATCAAGGTACCAAAACCATTCTGCATTTGGAAACGCAAGCAACGCTGCCTTTAAGCAGTGGATCCTAATCCACTTACGTTTCTCAGAATTGGCGAAATTGGCAAACGAATCGATCCATGGTAAGAACTCTTGATACCACCGAATATAAACGCCGTAATTGTGCTCATGGGCATAATCGATTCTATTCTGGACCAACGTAATCAAACTCTTTACGCTATATTTTTCAAAGTCCACGGCACTAACAATAATTACCGGTGGATAATTTTTCAGGTGTTTTGGTTTATACACGATTTTATCTTGATTCTTAAAGGCATTTTTAGCTGTGGATAAGTCCAGGGCAGCGTTTTCTTCCTTTTCCTTGGCCATTTGTACGGCCATGTCGGGATCATCGTAAATGTTCAAGGAGAAAATCTGACTCACGTCGATTTCAGGGTGAGAGGCATCTCTTATACGAGACTCTTTGACCAACTTCTTTTTGCCCAACTCGTTCAATAACGGCGCATGTTCTATAGGCGGGAAAATGTACTTGGAATTGGTAGTTATAATATGATCGCTGGTATAAGGATGTGGAGCTGGGTATTGTAAAAATGGAGTGTTATTAAATATATTGAGTGATACTCCCCACGGATTGAACCAGAGCATTACTAGCACCATCACAAGTACTATAATAACGTTTTTCTTACGAGGCTCCTTTACATTACCAAATGTAGCCGGAAGTGGCAAGTAGCCTCTATTAGTTTTGGGCACCAACGACTTATGGCCCATCATCGTAGACAAAGAGGTGCGACGCGAATTAGTTGTTAGTGACACGTATAATTCCTAAAAGACATCAAGTCCTGGTTTCTCTTACAATACGATCCTCAATCACTTGGAGGGCGACTTGTCGTCTTCGTTCGGCCACGGAACTAGCCACGCTCTTTTGGGTTTGGTTAATTTGTTCCAGGCGTTTCTGAGCTCGGCGATTTCCCTGATCAATCGATTCGTCGTTGAACGGAACCACAATTCCTAGCAATACGCATATTTCATATAGTTTATCAAACATCACCCCTAAATAGGGCTTGGTTATATTGGGGAAGAACTCTACGAATTTAAAGCTGTCGGAAGCGTCGCCTCTAACAATATTCCCCGAATCATCCATGGATAATGGTAAGATGGGATCGAGGGCAAATGTCTGGTAAAACCGTAAATATGTAAATGATATCGTGAAGCTCTCCAATGAGGGCACAAACGGATACAATGAGCGAGAAATAAATAACGACCATACGAGCATCACCACTACAAATACAAATGGTAAATTCTTTACTCTGAAATTGAGCAAGCCTTGGAATAATACGATATTGTGTTCGGGGATCAATTGTTTAAGCACCACTAAAAACCCAAAGTAATACGAAATGCCCCCGCCCAAAGGCTTGTCCATGCCCAAACCATCCTGTCGAACGATATTGGACACAATGGTAATCAACACCGTGCAAAAATTGGTGATGCTACCAACCACTACCACAAATTTCACAACTTCCTTGAATCCCCAGAACCGTTCAATGTACCGACTCGACACCACAAGAATTGTGGCCGAAAACACATAGGCCACCACACTGATTTCGGCAAATATAGCAGTAACAATGGCCCATGGATAAAATATCGTATAGCGAGGTATCAACTGCAAATAGGGCACCTGGAGATCGTGGAATTTCAAGTGCGGGTCAATGGCTTGTCGGTAGTGACTTAACTTGATGAGAAAGATCAACGATGTAATCAATGTCAAACTGCCCACAAGGATTCTCGTGGAGTTTGGCACACTATAAACCGAGAGTAGTGGCATCGTCCTAGCAATATCTCCACAGCGCGCACTTGATCAAAGGCCTTAACCAAAACAATATATTTGTAACACTAAATATTTACAAACCAATCCAGAAATTTTACATCTAAGCCTTTGAAGTATAAGCATGAGTCTTGGAAGGTGTATAACTTGCAAACGACCAAGAGCTTGCGTATGCTTTCGAAGGATCCTTTGTATCGTTATTGTCAACTTTACGGGGTTGGAATAATCCATACGTTATAGAACTCTTATTACCGGCAAGAGTATCACCAATGTTAGTGGGCACAAATTTGGAGGCAACTGCAGGGGCTGCAATCAACGCTACAAAGATTACCAATATGAGAAAGTATAAAGTAGCATACTTTCTAACCATTCTCTTTCTCAATTTAGCTTGCTTTAACGAATAAATAGGAGGTCTAATCAATCTGGAAGGTTTCAACCAGAATAACATAGTTGAATGCCATCTATCAATCAAAGGAATTAATGTGATGGGGAGCTGACAGAATAAAATCACATGTGCCAAAATAAAATCACCAGCAAACTCGGACATCTCCACAATCTTGGCACAATATTCTCTAGCAGGTTGGGTAAATGCCATCCATCCCATACCAGTGTTATACCATTTACCAGTCCAAAATGCAGTATTTGATTTATCATTCTTAAATTCTCGAGTCAAGAAACAAATCGTCAAGAATTTAAATAATAATCTTTGAATATAAATCATAGTGATGACTCCCAATAACATTCTGGCAAAGTTAAATCCTTCCAATACCCACATAACAATGAAGAAAACCAAATGAACAACTACAGCAACTCCATGGGCAAACCCTGCTAAAACAGCACCGGTTTTTTTACAGCACAATCCCAACATTGGTCCAGCACAACATGCCATTCCAAGACAAACACCCAAAGCACCTGCATCAATGACTACGGGAGCCAAAGCACAAATAACCACTCTCAATGTTGCATTAACCTTTTGGGGATCATCGGTAACTCCGGTTTGGGCATTTATAAACGTAAAGGCAATGTACAATCCAGCAGTATAGAATAATGTTGGAATCAAGTCTGCAAATAAAACATTAGTACGATGAGCTCTAGATGCATCACCAGCGGCCTTTTCAGAAACATCACCCGTCAACTTCCGTTTAAAACCAGTGATTCTTGATCTAGAAAGACGAATATAACCAATCCATGAGTTCCGGTGCCATTTCGTATTACCTCTTGATAACCATCTAATGAAGTCACGGTAATCAATAAAGTAATCTTCCCAAGCAAATTGATGAGGATTAAATATAAATGGTGAAAATACCAATGCCGATAATGAAGCCCAGAACCATAACAAGGCAGGCTGCCAATGTGATACGGAACCAAACAAAATAATCAACATGGACCTAGCACCCATATAAATCGACGAATCAGCAAACCGGGAGTATAAAATTGAAAATGGAATACGAGAAGTAGCAAACCCACGTCCTGTAGAAATATATCTGGCACCACCAGTGGTCAAATCCGTGAATAACGAAGTCGAATAAATCTGAGCCACAAAAACTTCAAACATTGGTGATAATGAAATAAGATGTCTAACAAATCTCTGGGCAGCTTTCCATACACCTCTTTCAATCAATTCCTGAATGGTTAAAGGAATAAACGAAATAAAGAAAACAATGAAAATCGATAATGTATAACGTCTAATCCAATCAATAACCGGAGTGAAATTATAACAACCAACGGGATACAAAATATCGGTAATTGGCGAGTTTCTGTTATAAGCACAAATGATCGATTCGTGAGCTAAGGAATTCAAATTGGCCAATACTAATAAGAAACTTTGCAATGAAAATTGAATAAACAAGTTATTGATATGGAAACCAGGGTGTCCAAAGTAAAACGATAAGAATCTATCCAATGGTAATTGAGTCGACAAATAATAATATTCTCTTGATAACATTTGTTCACCCATTCCAGCACCAATTTTCGTGGTAAAATTCAAAATCGAACCAAAACCCATATCACGACCTTTACCACATTGATAATATTCACAATGTTTGATTCTTCCGCCTCGTAACATAGCAGTCATTCCCGCATAAATATCTTCATTCAAATGTAATCCTTTTTGGGCCTTGGAAACACCTCCTCTAGTTAACATAAATGTAGCATTCAAGAAATCAGGATGTCCATAATGTAATTTACCACCAATTTGTGCCAAAGTACGGGCAAAAAGTGTACCAAAAGTTTGTTCTTTACCGGCAGCAACGTCACCCAAAACACCAGAGTTCTCAGAAAAGATATATTCTCTAGCTCCCAAGATGGCAACGGGATATTCAACAACTTTTTCCTTATTCTTCAAGGTTGGAGCATAAGGATTAACATGTTCAACATTCAATTCTTCAAATTCTGCCAAAACAGATCTAATCTTCAAACACTCTTCCAAGTAATTATCCTGATTAGCATCAATCAATTGAATATATTCACCTCTGTGGAAAATAATGGCATGATTTTGATTATCAGACTTACCATCACCTAAAATTGGATTACCTGACAATTGCACTCTGAATTTAGGACGTCTTCTACCGTTTTCCAACATCTCACAATGACCATCAATCAAAGCAGAGTAAACACGAGGTTCTTCGTCTTCCGATAACGCTGGTTCTTCGTCCAAGTATGCAATTTGCAAGTCAGGGTATGCTCTTAATAAGAATTCAGCATTTTCCATTTCATCTTCTTTAAATTTAGCTAATCTTTGCATAGAAACCACAAACCGGAATTTTCTTCTAGCCATTTTTTCCAATGCCAATTCCAAACCTTCAGGATCACCACCAAAGTATTGTACCAATTCGGGGTTTTCGACCCTGTACAATAACTTAATAGCCCGGGCATTGTTCATAAACCCAGAAACAGTTCTGTACAAGGTTTGGGACCGTAACGAGGCCCAGATTCTTGTTCTTAAAGTATATTCAGGAGCAGCTGATTTGAAACCAATACAATAAAATGGTAAATCGTCAATTTTCGATTTCAAACCATCTTCACTCAATTTCTCGGGATCTTCGCCATTTTCGTAAGCTGCCGTTTCTTCCGCCAAAATCTTAGTATCCTTGACAAAACAATCCCATTCGACTGGATGTAATTGTTTCAAGTATTCCAACAACGTGACTCGGGAAAATTGGTCATCTTCCCGAATAATTTCTCTTAATGATAATAAAATCTTTTCGGAATAATGAGGCGTAAACACCGTAAACGTGGGCATATTATCAACAGGTAAAGGTTCCAAAATTGGTGTGGCCAATGATTGAGCAAAGAACGAGATTCTTCTTTCAGCTTCGGAATTTCTGGGGAAAAATTCCGTTTCAAAGTTATTATCATCTTGACTTACAAAGAAAGTTGGAGCTCTTAAAGTACGTTTACCTTCAACTTCCGAAGGAACTTGATGATACAACAATTTCTGAACATGGTCAATAGCTAACAAGTGTTCTCTGTACATGGAAATAACAATGGCATTCCAAATCTGTGAGATCAAAACCTTGGGTTTATACTTGATTTCCATTTCAGTAGTAGCCAAAATCTTGGAGTATATTCTCTTGGGCAACCGTGTAAAGATATTTCTCCAAGGAGTCAAAATGGAAATACCAAGGTAAAAGGATCTTCCAATTGAGAACACACAATTACAGATAATATACCACATATAAGTATCCAAAAAGAATAACAACATATCAACCAAAAACATTAATCCCAAGACAATTTTGGGTTGATGTAAACACAAGACATTACCATACCAAACTTCACCAGTACATCTCATTTTGGTAGTGGATAAAATCCGAATAGGATCAATCATGGATCTAATCAAAAAGAAGTAAGATTCAGAATACTTGGCCAAAAACACCAAAAACCATAAAAAGTACGATAACCACATGTCCAAGCCTCTTAATTTGGCAAATGAGGCCGTGAAAGTTTGTGATGAAACATACTTTCTTGACCGTCTGTTCATATAACTGGTAAACAAACCACCCAAAGGCATAATAGCAAAGAATACCATAGTAGCCAAGGCAATAAAGAATCCTACAATAGAAACAATCAAAGCAGCCTTGGATTTAGCAGCCAAACCAGCCCAGTAGAACGTAAACACCACTGGAGCCAAATTTACCACAAAAATAATAATCAAAAACACTAAACGACGACTCAAGTGTTGAGCACCACTCCATTCTCTAGGAACAAATAACCACTCTGAAAGCGTTGCTGCAATCTGAATAAACGAGGCAATAGGTCCGGCAATAGCAGCCGAGGCCCATCGGGAGGAAGCAACTGGCTGGTTATTCAAAGTTTGAAAATAATGCAACGTGTAAAACGTGGGGGCATTATAAGCACAGTACATCCAATAAACACAAATATGAAGAATCCAAATACGGTTATAATTGGTGATGAAATGTAACCAAGTTCTAATTTCCTTATAAGTTTTGAAAAATACATTTTTCCATTCCACTTCGCCTAATTTCAAGTACCGCTCCTCTTGAGGAATATCAACTAATCTTGTGCCATCCTCAAAGATGATTCTGGAAATACCTTCTGGATACCAAAACAACTGGTTAACGTCATCATAACCAACGACTTTATTATGATCTTTTTCTCTCTTGACAAATCTGCCGTCATAAATTTCATAAACTTGCGATCTAATGTATCTGTAGATAGGAGTGATGACACGGTTCAAGTAGTCTCCTTCGGCAACAGGCTCTTGTCTCTGTTGACATTGTGGTGATAATAAATAATCGTAGGCAGTTTTATAAATGTAACACAAACATTCAGGAGTAAATCTCACTTGATTAGCTTCACCCCATAATAACAAATATAAAGCAATATCACGGACTCTTTCTTCGGGTGACAAATTATTCATTTTAGCTTTCCATCTAACTTCGGCAGCTTCCAATGAATAATCGCCTTCTAACTCATTGGCCAAGGCTTCCAAGTCTTCACCATGTTCTTCCACAGCCTTTCTGGCCTTTTTGGATTTCTTTGAAGCTTTTCTAGCTTTTCTACCGATTTTTCCCATGGTCATATTGGCAAATCCAATAGAATCATCCAAATCTTGTTGACAGGCAAAATACCATTTTTTATAATTGGCATTATCGCCTCCAATATAATCGGCATGCAAACTTAAAAGAGCTTGTGCTGGCGACATTCTTGATGATCGGGAATCCAATAATGTCATGAAATAATCAAACATATTTCTCATACTATCTCTTTGGAAACCAAACTTATTAGTCAAGTCAATGAATATATCTTCAATGTGCTCAATTTTAATGGGGGCTTGTGGATCAGCACTCCAAGCAGGATATGGCAAATTGGATGACATCTGAAATTGCGTTGGATCATAGTTACCACCATAAATAGGCGTGGATGCTCCACTGGACCTTTGACCACCGTAACTCATTTGACTGGGAGTGTACTGAGTTCCATATTGATCGTATCCGGGAGTTCCCGGAGTTTGTCCGCCATAACTAAAATCACTAAAGGCTTCAGGGTCTTGATTATACACCCCGGGCTGTTGTTGGTAATTAGTATCTTGGTACCCATCCATATCATAAGGCTGTTGACGTTGCATGTTGGGATCATAATAATCCTGTTGGTTCACCATATCATAAGGCTGTTGCTGGTAATATCCATCATGGCCCTGTTGATTGGGATCATAATAGTCGTTACGATTATCGTTATACGACATCTTAAAAGTTAGTATATCCTCTTAAAGAGTGCCTGTGTTGGTTTTTACAGTTTAAACGAATGAATATCCCGGTTTAGGTCCCAATAAACCAAAACTACACCAATGGTTAGTCTTCCCTAACTTATAAAATTTTTTTTGGTTTAAAAGAAATGATTCGTGCCGGTGCCAAAACCCTTAATTAGTGCCACTAATCGGGAAATGTCTATACAGGCACAATCCTAAGTTGCTACAAAAGGCGAGATTGGGACTTAAAACTGAAAATTTCATGTACGAAATGTCGCGTTGCTCGGCATATAAAAATTGCTTTTTCGGTGCACTGGCCTGCATTACCATCAGGTGAATCATCGTGGTAAATCAATGAACCACTACCACGAATTCATTATAAGAGTCGTGGGTTTACAGCAGGGTGGAGTTACAGTGATGAATAGAATTTGGGAGCCACGTAATATCAGATCCACTGATTTAGCCATGCTATGCTGGAATAGGCACTACATTACTCCAATATCAGCGGACGTAAATCACGTAACCAATGGCCGTATCTATTCGGACCATAAGTCCACCCATTTGTAAACTCACACTTATCTATTTGCAAGTACCCACTTGCTTATTTGCAAACACACACTAGTTTATTGATAAGTTCCGTCCAAGTGGAATACGTGTGATGGTTGCTGAAATAATGGATCCATATACTTCGTGTAGGAGTTCGAATTAGACCGAATATCAAAACACCAAACTGTTGGCATACAAAGAAATATTATACATACACTAACTCAAATCAATCACTCTAATTGTCGGTGGATTACCACTGATTTTAATTTAGTAGCCTCAGGGAACAGGGAACGTAAAGAAGAAATTTTGTGGGAGTGAGAAAACATTTGTTTAGGTGCGGATTGACAGGACGTGCCGGAAATATAATTTGCATAGTGGAGAGATAACAATGTCTCCGGGCGTTTAGAGATCACTACAATACGACCCGCCGTGTTATTTCCGCGTAATCCGTTAATGCCTTGTGTAATATTCCACTTAGTGGCTCTTGATCATTAGAATCACTGGCATTTAGTTTAAATCGAAACACGATTTTAAGAAACGCGCTTATTTTACCGTGCCAGATTTTTGGTGGACGTACCGACAGTGATGCCACAACACCCGCCACGTCCGGTGACAAATACATGTCGCTGGTAAACATTTACAAATCATTTATTATTAGCATTCTGTACTAAGGCTTCTACACTTGTTTTAAATGTTTATCAAGGCGCAGTTTTTCTATAAATAAAGACGTGCATAGACCGCGCCCTAAATAAAGAATAATAATTACTCGGTCCACCCTAAAGACGCTAATTCCTTTCTTATTTCATCTTCTTTATGAATCTTGGAAACTTGCGTTTCTTCTAAAGGTTCGCCATACGCCTGTTTCATCTTTAAAGTTTCAATAGACCTTAATTTCTTTAATAAAGACCGTACTCGTTTATCTTCAATAGACGATACACCACCGATAATTGAACCCATATCCAATTTATCAGTGCTGGTATCTTTAGAAGTCGTTGAAGTTTCAGATACCGTTGAAGTTTCAGATGCCGCGGTGGCTGGCACGTTGGTGGGGCTCGAAGAATCTTCATCCTTAGCAGCTTTGGCAGCTTCTCTCTTTTTCCGATTCTTAGCCGTAGACCGTGATTCTTTCAAAACCGGAGGCGGTGCTCCTACCACTGGTCTAACTCGTGATCCATAAGTATTACCTTTGACTCCACCAGGTGAAGCTGCCGTATTATTCAATTGCGATGCCATTTCCCTTTGGTATAATGTCGTAGTGGCATTAGATCCGCCATTGTTTCTGGCATGTGGAGGTCTATATGCACCACTCGGCCTCTTCGCAACATCAGTCGTCACTTGTTGTTTCTTTAATAAATAACTTTTACCACTTTCATGAGCATCTGGGACCGGTTCATTACTTTTCAAGGCTGGAAATTCCTCAACTTTCTGAGGTCTCCAATTAATCGAAAACAATTCCTTATAATCTTGATGGTAAATCAATTTTCCCGTATAATGCCAAATATTCAAACCATTATCAACTCTTAACCTGGGAGATGTGGTAGCAGTTAAAATATATCTGCCATCTGGCGACCATTCACAGACACTGGTATTGGCTGCTTCAAAACTCACTACTTTCTTGAACTTATCTTGTCGATCATAAACATCTACTGTACCTTGTAAATTACCAAACCCAGCCACTAATATAAATTTCCCATGTGGCGAGTATAACACCGTGTTTCTTGGTAAAGTTGGTAATGAGTAAATTAAATTCCCTCTAGCATCAAAAAAACTGGTTTCACTTGGCATGTATCCGTATATCACTGAAAATTCACGGGCAGTTGGCGACCACGTGATATCGTGAATAGGACCGGGCTTCTTTAAATCTATTCTGGAGTTATAAGCACCAGCTATTCCTAAAAGATACAAATTAGTTTCTCCATAATATGATTTATTAGTTGTATCATGATCAGTAGATGCTAGTGCTAATAATGCCGTGCCTAAAGAATTCCACTTCAATTGACACTTTTCGGCCTTGAAAAAGTTTTTCGAGCATATGGCTTGATTGAAGTTGGGCAAGTTATAAATCGACACATTGGCGGGTTTGCCACCTTGTTCAGGTAGAAATATTGCAATCGAGGGATTTAACCCCGGACTTATTTTAAAACTTTGGTATGGCTGTTCGGTTTTAAACTTGAATTTAGGTGCACCAATAACCTCCAAATGTTTACTATCGGTTATATCAAAGAATTCGATTTCCTTATTGGTAAACGTTCCCTTAACGAAAAAATTTTCATTGGAAGTAAATTGAGGTTTCCAGCCATTCTGGTGTTTATTAGACCACTCCATGACTATTCTAGTAGTATCAATATTGAAGAGCTTGACATTCTTACTCCAAACCCCACTTTCTTTATTTAATAACACTGGTTTACACCACAAACATAGATATGTCCCATTGGGGGAGAATTCGATATCAAACACGTCATTCAATTCGATTTTTAACAATACCAGTCCGGTAGAACAATTAATAATCACCACCTCAGTGGGCTGAGTATATCCAAAATACTCTCCATTAGCTGAATATGTGGCTGATCGGCATTCTGCTGTAGGCTTTGGAAATGAATCTAAACCTTTATAATTTTGTATTAGTTCCACGGATTTCGGTAAGCGGCCTATTGGTTAGTCAACTGCCATTAATTGAAGCCATGTATAATGATCTTCGTTGCTTAGCTTGGATGATACATACAAAACAATTGTGTGTCAAATGACATTTTACACTAATAAAATTTTGATGAGAGCGTCCAGTTTTCAAGTGAGTGGGACATGCACGACTATATAATGATTTAAATCCTTGTCTAAAAGTAACATTATCTTTGATTAACATAAACGTTGATTACTGTACACCAAAGTCGGTGGCATTATGAGATTCTTGTGGGTGGGCTGGTATTTTACTTTATTGTTTAGTGACAAATGGTTACTGTTATTTAGAATTTAATATTTCTACCAGTGTATGCTTATTGTTGCCGTAGCTAGAAGATAAACTCCTCGGTGATACTGGGAGATTTATTTACTAATCAAACGATATTGGTAAATTACACTTGAACCTCTAATTGAGTTAGTCTTGACAATATATAAGAAATAAATACAAACTTAGAGCTAGACGTTAAAGACACGGAACCATCACAGCAATAAACTATGCAAAAACATGTAGTGGGAAAGTTAAATAATAGAAAACCATTGGCAGTACAATGAAGGATATTAAAACAACATTAAAATCGGTCCTCATTGATCCTATGCCGATTTATTGACAATACTTTATTCTAAACTCAATCTGCGACATTAACCACTAGGGTGTTGTCAGTAGATGTGTCTCCACTACAACTGGGTCTGGGTAATGTGTAGTTTGCAGTGGTTGCGTTTACAGTACACTACGTTGTCTATCACACATATAACCAGGGATTATTTATATCGGATAAAATACTTTATGGGCTCAGAACTATTGTGAAACTAATTTAAAGCATTTTGTTAATATTACTCCACTAATTAAATCTGCATCTCTTCCACATAGGCGGAAATCACGCCAAAGTTTTATAGAACTTATGGCAATGAATACTCTACGAATCTCTACTATTAACAACTAATTTTGCCCCGGAGGAAAGGTTATATTTGCGTTCGGAACATCATAAGGAAAAACATCATGCAAAATCTCAAGACCCGGAATAACATAGAGCGAAAAATTTTCCAGAGAAAAATAGGAGACTTCTTATGTTTGGGTCTTCTTTTGTAAGAACAGATGGGCTGGCAACGTCGAGTGCCCCATCACACTTCAAGGATAGTGCTAGAAATGCCATTTATCAACAATTACCCCTTTCCAGCGGTGCCAGTAGCATACGATCAGCACCGTCATATCAACAATACCAGCTGTTCAAATCCCTGAACTCCAGTATATTCAGTAAACGATCAGCCCGGTCAGCTCCTTCGTTATATTCAAGTTCAACAGCTACTATACCAGAGGAAGGAGAAATGATGACTCTTACGGTTGAACAGTTGGTGAACGATATCCAACTTCACGAATCGTTTTATAAGGAACAATATGCCAAATTAAACCAAGGAGTTGAAAACAACGTTCACAAAATTTCTTTAGGAAGTGAACTACAATATCAAACCAATGAATCTTTGCTAGATTGGAACTTGAATGTGACTCGTTGTAAATTGATATTAATACAAATGCCGATGGTATCGTCGATCCCCAATTTTATATATTCTCATAATGCATTGCCGTTACTCACGGGAGATTTGTCCAAGAGTTGTCAAATAATCCTTATACAGCCACATATAACCGATAAGGAATTAATACATTTATTTTGCAAATCTGATATATATCAAGAACATAATCTTGATGCGGCATTCAAACGATCGGTGGCTGAGGTTTCAGTTAAACAATCGAGACTATTACAAATTAATTCCTTAAATAAGAGTGATCCAATAACATCACAGCAAACCGGTTTGGAATTCAAATATAAAGAAATTGCTATACGAAACTATTTAATCAATTTAGCAGCTGCTGCCACCACGGCTTATGAATATAAAGTTAAATCAGATGAGAGCAAAAAATTATTAGCTTCACAAAATAAGAAAGCAAAATTGACTAGAGAATATAAGAAAATATTATGGGATCAAGTACGACTGGATGTATTCAAACGAGCTGGCTTAGAAGAATAGGTTATCTTATCCGTGTCTACAAATGTATATTAATACTCAACATAACATAACCCTTAAAACTTTTTCCTCATGCCTTTAACTTTTTTATAATAATTCTTACCACCACTAACTTTCTGTCGTTGAATCTCAGCGTATCGTTTCTTGAAATACTTTTGGGTATCATTATCGTGTAAAACTTCATCCACTAAATTCTTACCACGTTGACGTTTATTCAACCTGGTATAGAATTCCGTATTACCTTCAATGATCGTCCCCATTTGAAAGAATTTCGGTATTTGCCATTTTTCCTTTTTGTAATGTCTTTTTGGATCCAAAGCACTACGATTCTTGATAATCAACAAATCCCGTTTAATATCATTGGTTAATTCTGGTTGTTTCATATTAAACCATTCTTTTCCAGAATCTTCTGAGTCATTCTTTTTGCGTTTAATAGTTATAGGATCATTAATGTTTATAATATCTTTAGCTTTAATTGGCTTAAATGTTAAGTTAGCTTCAATCTTGGGTAAGGCATTTACTCTCATTTGTAATTTCTCAAAGTCCGATTTACTCTCAACTTTGTTTGGCTTTAGTTCATTAAACAATTCAGATAAATCCATATCATCATATTTGGAAACATTATCATCAGAGCTAGAATCTTTGGGAGATGTTATTTGTGGCTCAGAAACTTCTTCTATGGGCTTCATTACTATACAAATTTTCAAGATGAGTGCGACCTGATTTAATTCCTCAATATCTCTTGATCAAGTTCATCAGTTTTAGCTGGTAAACTTAGTTGAATATTTGCATCCAAAAGTACTTGGTTAGTTAACCATAATTTCCTCTTTTCCTGTACTAAACTATTCAATTTTTTGGTCACAACTTTATTAATTTTCTTACAACTTGCAAACTTCTGAAGTAATTCCTGGTATTCTTTATCGAGGTCATGTATCATAGGTTTTTCAAATGTTGTCAACTCATTATTAGATTCCAGTTTGGGCTTATACCGCTTTAAAGCAATCTTATACTGGTCGCAATTAAGGGGAATTCTATATAAAGAATCAATATCTTCATCATTAACCACGTTTAAAAAATCTTTTGTGAACCACCAAGGAATTCGGTATTCATAATCTTGTTCAATCATATCAAAAAATTCTTCTTCACTTATGCTTACTTGATTTATGAAATTAGCTTCCATTCTTCCCTTTTTAACTCGATCTTTATTCAAGGTGACAGCATCTTTTAATACGTGTAAATCATGAACCCCCTTAACGTGTTTGGCAAGGGCATCCGACCTAGTAAAATGCTTTTCACATTCCGGTATTGGACAAAAGTACGGTTTTTCGCCAGTGTGAGTTCGACAATGTGACATCAATGCAAATTTCGATGGCTGCTCCACGCCATACCTTTGACACCCTTGCCAAAAACAAGCGTACTTTGTAACCTGATTGGCATTTAAATGTTGATTATTCACATGTTTAACAAAAGTCGAGAGATTACTCATCTGGGAATTGTCACACCCGTCCCATTTACATACTAAATCCACGGTTTCTTCCATTGTCAAAAACCTTAGTAAATAAAGTGCGTAAATCAGCGTTATATATTTAGGGCGAGATTATACTAAAAGCTCATCTAATCGAGCAGCGGGATTGGTCTCAATAAAGTCTAACGACACTTTATGTCCTAATAATTCTCTAATGTTAGAAACGTTATATTTAATCATAGTGGGTCTTTCTAATGATAATCCCCAACCTAAAACTCTTAGATTTTTAGGTAAACCCATAGCTTCCAACATTTCTGGTCTAAACATACCAGAGTTACCAATTTCCACCCATTTCTTGAGTGTTTTATGATAAGCAAAAATCTCCATTGATGGCTCGGTGTATGGATTATATGCGGCTTTGAATCTTAAATTATTAACTCCCATCTGTCCAAAGAAATCTTCCATAAAGCCAATTAAATCGCCTAAGGTAATGTTATAACCTGCCATAACTCCTTCGACTTGATGGAATTCTGCCAAATGTGTGGCATCGACAGCTTCATTTCTAAAGACTCTGTCAATCGAGAAATAACGTACAGGTTTAGGATCATCTGCTAATTTCTTCAACATGGCTGAACTTATAGCTGTGGTGTGAGTTCTCAATACCATTCTCAAACTTTCTTCAAGTTTCCAGGGATATCTATAACCGATTGATCCATATTTACCATCTTGATGTACAGCTTTTACATTGGCAAGAAATTCCTTATCACTAGGTTCATCACCTTTGATAGGATCCTTCAAATAGAATGTATCTTGTAAATCCCTGGCTGGATGTTGTTGGGGAACAAAAAGCGTATCAAAATTCCAAAATCCAGTGTCTACATATTGATTAGAAGGCATTTCAACAAATCCCATACTAAAGAAAATTTGTCGGAACTCTTCTCGAACTTTATTTAATGGATGTAAAGCTCCGCTTTGAGGATAAACTCCTTCAGAATTAAAGTTATATGGTTTGAATTTGGCATTTTCCCAACTATTATTTATAATCATATCACTGGTAATATCTGTTTCCAAATTAACAATTTCAACCGAGAATTTATCAGTCTTGGTTATTTTATATCCAACGATTTTTGTCAAAGTTACTAATTTTCTCTTTTTCAATTCTGACAATTCTTTCTTGTCATTTAAATTACCTGTGGTTTTGATGTGCTGTAAGTTTTCTACGACACTATCTTTAGGTAAATCGGAGACTTTAGAAATCAACTTATCGTTATCCTTAGCTATCCAGCCATTTTTGAACGCCTTACCTTGGCCCAATTTACCGACATTTCCCAATTTACTTACCTCTGACAATTTCAAACCATCAACAGACTTTATGACTTCTTCCAATAACCTCAACTCGTGAGATCCTTTCTCTAAAAACTCTTCAGCTTCTGGAGTCAAAACCCAATATTCAGTTTCAATCTTTGAAAAATTAATCAACTCCTTGGACCACAAAGACGTTAAATTGGAATGAAGAGAATTAGCATTAATGTCCTTCAACTCTTCACAATGTAACGTGTTTTCAATTTCATTGTATCTATCGACAACCTGTAAAATTTGCAATTGGAGGTCTGCCATTTTATGAAATCGTTTATTACAATTTTTTTTCACTTGTCGCGGGATAATTTCAACTCTGACGTAGAGTTTATATTATACTAATATTCTTTACATCTCTAGCTATAGCTATGCCATCCGGTCCCTATCGACTTTGGGGGATGTAAGTTGTGGTACAAAGAGCTGATAAAAAAACTAAATATAAACGATATGCATTCACTACTAATAAGATGCTTAATTCACACAATTTATTTACTAATACAACTTAGTCAAATCAAAGCTCTAGATCGAATTCGGGGTTAAATCCATCAATACCTTAGAATTATGTACAACGCATGAATAATACCAGGAATACTAAAAATGTTAGTAATTGAGTTGACGTCTAAAGTGTTATACATACAATCCTAAAATCGTCAAAACGATGTTGATTAAAACTGAACTAGAACATCCAACTTCCAAAAACACACCCAAAGGTGGTAAGAAACACGCAGCAATGATTTTAAAAATATCAGTACAGGTAAATGCCATTGCGATTATTAAACGTCAATTGCGAGGGGTCCTGGAGATATTTATACTTGTGGTGCCAAGGAATTTTGCTGCGAAATGATAGCAAGCATTAGACTTTTGTTTTTAATGGCTTATGATTATGTTTACCGCATTAGTAAATAAATAGATTCTCTGTTGCTGTAGTATGACTTATTAGATACTATGCTGGCAACTTGCAAGTAAGGCAAAACGTGAAAAATAATCGCCGAGAAATGAATATTATAAATGACGACAGCAAGTCACTTTGGTAACGCGACATCCGTGTAAAACAGCAAAACATTAACGACATATTAACAATACGATAATATCTATATTTATGCGTCTAAGTTTTACTACATAAATAATCAACTATACTAAACATTGGGTGCTAAATGGCCACATCAACAAGACGGTTAAAAGTTGATTGGTTTATCAAAAGTAGCAAGACACGCTTCCTTAAAGGCTTCGGAAAGAGTGGGGTGAGCATGACACGTTCTAGCAACGTCTTCAGGAGAAGCACCGTATTCCAAAGCTAAACCACCCTCACCAATCATCTCACCAGCATTAGGACCAATTATATGTACTCCTACAATTCTTTGTGATTCGGTATCGGCTAAGATCTTTACAAATCCATCAGTGTCTTCATTTGTTTTGGCTCTGGAATTGGCAATAAATGGGAATTTACCCACCTTATACTTGATACCTTGTTCTTTTAATTGTTCTTCTGATTGACCAACCCAAGCAACTTCAGGGTGCGTATACATGACTGAAGGAATGTTTCCATAATTGACATGTCCCGATCCAGACTTGATAATTTCTGCAGCAGCAATACCTTCTTCTTCAGCCTTGTGAGCTAACATTGGTCCAAATGTCACATCTCCTATAACCTGGATATGTTCATGTTTGGTTTTAAATTGAGAATCAATAACCAATCTACCCTTGTTATCAGCTTCAAGTCCAATAGCTTCAAAGTTTAAGCCTTTAGTGTATGGTCTTCTACCAATAGCCACTAATAAAACATCACTTTCAAATTCTTCCTTTTCGCCCGATTTAACATTTTCAACTTCAACCTTGACAATATCTCCTTCTCTGACACCTTTAGTAACCTTTGTACCTAATTTGAAATTAAGTCCTTGCTTAGCTAATAATTTTTGGATACTTTTGGCTACTTCACCGTCCATACCAGCACCAATGGCATTTTGGAATTCAATAATCGTAACTTCGGATCCTAATCTCGACCATACTGAAGCCATTTCTAATCCAATGATACCACCACCAATAATTGATAATTTCTTAGGTATTTCTTTTAAAGCTAAAATTCCAGTAGAACTTACAATTCTCTCTTCATCAATCTCAATACCGGGGAATGGAGTGACTTCAGAACCAGTGGCAACAATGACATTCTTGGCATTAACTTTATATTCTTCAGATCCATCAATTGGTTTGACATTCAAGTTATATTCATCGACAAATGACCCTTCCCCTTTGAGATACGCAACTTTATTCTTCTTAAGTAACATTTCCACTCCTCCCGTCAAACCCTTGACGGCCTTTTCTTTAGCCTTCTGTAAATTGTCAATGTTGGGCTTGACTTCACCTAAAATATCAATACCCCTCTGCTTTGCTTCATGAGTGATCTGATGATAAAGATGACTGTTATTCAACAATGCTTTAGAAGGAATACATCCAACATTAAGACACGTTCCTCCCAATGCCCCTCTTTTCTCAATACATGCGGTGTTGAATCCTAATTGAGCAGCTTTAATTGCTGCCACGTACCCACCTGGTCCCCCTCCAACTACAACAACATCATAACTTTGGGTAGAATTAAACCTCACGAATTGAGTAATCCTTAATGGCGTGCTTTTGATTTGTGTCCTCAACATATTAATTGGTAGTTGAAAGATTTTTCGATATTTATGGTTAATAATTGTCCGAGCCTTTTGAGACCTGGCAATTGCGGTACGGCCACTCCCGGGGTTTACCTCCGGGTAATGACTTGAGTTTAACTATTTACGAAGAAAGGGTCATGGGTCTGACTAATCAAATACCTGATAATTAGAAGTCATTTTAATAAGGCTTAATTTGGAAATATTCGGTGACCTAGTAGTGTAAGTCAATTTAACTAAGATATTATTATGTAATCACCTCCATCGACCTGGACTTCCAAATATGTGTGAAGCTACAATATTTTTTATAGGAATAGAAATCACGCCAGACAAAATGAATTGCTGATTTTAACAGCAGTACAGGGGACAAACGCGATATTGTTCGGCTGTATCATTTTCCAAAATTGCTTCAAAGAGTTTAGAAGTTGCATAATTGTAGTTATTAGTTTTAGTTAATATTCTCAAATTAATGTCCCTATTGTGCCTAATTGAATAAACACCTGAAGTACTTTATTAGTCTGGGTGCCATTCGAAAAAAGTATAAAGTACTATCCTTATTGTAGGTAGAATATAAAAATTTCTTCTTTACTTAAAATATTGACGTCTGGTTATCACTTTACTAAAATCGTCGACCAAACTCTATTAGCCTCTATTAGCTTTGCGACATTTTTGAAAAATTTTATGCATAGAAGAAACTGAAGTTAGGATACTTTGAAGTAAATTCACTAGCAAACTAGAATTTATGATATATTTACGTATACGTATGAAAGACAGATTCATTTTTAGCAGATATATAAGCTATAAAATCTAGAGTTTAAATGACTCTAACGCGGAAATAATGGAATGAATCGCCTCTACATTTACTCAGAAAATTTATTAGATACTATAAGCTGCCATAAAAATATTTAACCCCTATAATCCCTTAACAACGTAGTGCCAAAATTAGTACAAAACTAATGGCTATATGAGAAAATATTTTTTCGGAAACGACAACCTTTAAGAGTATGAACCACATAAAAAGAGACTTGACAAGTTTAGACGATCTTTAGTGATGTTTGGTATTGAGGGGTTCTAATTAATTATAGAAATATTAATACTTTTCCCAAATCAGGTTAAATTAGTTATCATTCGACATCTGCAAGAAGAGCTAAAGATTACGTAAATCTACTGGACCTGTACGACATCACTTTAAGGAGGGTGTGTCATTTACCCTTAATATTGATCGTTGTTTCTTTAATACAGGTAGGACATCCTGTTAATGTAGGTGAAATTCCCAAGTGGGATTAAACTGTACAGTGTTTTCAGAATAAATAATACACCCTCCTTAAAGTGATGTCGTGCAGGTCCAGTAGATTTATGGTTAATAAAAGTGATAGCATTCTAGATAAACTTTGAACCAGCTTAATGTGAAGAGATGTTTTTCCCAATTATTCTCTTGCAATATGATTAATAACCTCGAAAGACAGGTAGGTGCTTTTGTCAGTTTTCTTGCTGATATTTGTGTCCAAATTACTCGACATATTTTCAGAAACTCAAAGCATCAAATTAGAAAATTCCTTTACCCCTTCAGGAGTACGGAAAATGTCGCCGATTACTTTTTGGACAAACATAAACTGACACTAGTGGCTTTTTATATAAATAAGGGGACGCCTCAGTAGTTAATAAACAGTGAAATTTTTCATTATTTGGTATTGTTTATTCGAAACGTTGTAAATACTACCATTAGTGAAAGGACAACATACATACAAAAACCCTAAAATCTGAAATTTATTACGACATCTAACAAAGACAATCATATATCGGAGTAATAGGTTTAAATAAAGGACTTTGCTGTTTATTTTAATCGTCCATTCGACACATTAAAAGAATAAGAATATCACTTATATAGTACATCTTGATTTACTAAGCGAATCGTATATAAATTATTCGTGTAGATACGGAGCATGAACATTCAATTAGTTGATTCATTAGAAGAGTTTGATTTAAGATATATTGAAAGCTGTAATCAATGTTCCTCCGATCGTAAAGTGAGATCGGATTCAATTACTTCTCGAACTAATAGGTTAACACTATCGTCACCTTTATCGGAGACTAACGAACAATTCCCGAATATTTCGAATATCGATAAGGAATCATTTGCCATTTTTAATGATCGGAAATTGAAGCTACTTAACGAAAATGAAGTTTCGTGTCAATTTGAATTCAAAAGACCTCCATTAAAGCCGTCCATGACCGATCCTAAACTAAAAGTTTCATTTCTGAATGAACTTAATTATAAGAATTTGGGTAATCCGTTCTATAAACCGCCTATCAAACCAATAATAAATTCAGACTCTCCCACCAAGAAGAGAAAGATATCATTTAACCGATCATCGTCATCATTTGAATCGTTATTATCATTGCATTATAAAAATGATTGCGTTTCCAATGAAAGACATTGTGACGGTGATGATGAACCAGAAAATTAATGACTAATGATTATAGACTGTAAATTTACGTTGTATTCGATGTTATCACATTTGTGTGATTATATTAAAATATATTTATTTTACGTTATGCTTAACTTGCTTCAAGTGAACTCAACTCAAGTCACCAATCACTGGTTTTAATGCTAAGGGTAATAACTTTGCAGCATCGCCTTTAAATCCCCATACATTGTTTTCGTTACCCTGTAAAACGCCGACATCAATGTCCGTATTGAAAACAGCAACCTTTCCACCTTTTTCTTTGACTCTATCTACATAACTATTTGCAGGATAAACAGTACCACTGGTACCAACAACTAATATTAAATCACATCCTCGTTCTATGAAACTATCAATTTTGTCCAACAATTGTATTGATAAACTCTCACCAAACCACACCACTCCAGGTCGTAATAATTCGTTACAAATTGGACATTTTGGTAATTCGTCTTCGTTTAATTGCTTTACAGGATTGAATTGGGGACTGGTTTCGGGACTCTGGTCCAACTTGTGCTTTCTTGGCTCATACTCTTGTTCACAGTCTTTTAAACCATCACATAATGGATGTTGAAAATTACTATGGTCTTGATAGTTACACAAAAAGTTAGTACATTTCAAATCAAATAACAGCCCTTGTATTTCATAAAGTTTATCTTTAGGAGCGCCAGCACGAACTGATAAACCATCGACATTCTGCGTTATGGTAATAAAATCAATATCCTTAACTTGTGATAACCTTACCAATGATTTATGTCCATTATTAGGTTGACTTTGAAGAGCCTTATATCGTCGCCAAGAATAAAATTGCCATACCAACCCCGGATCTATATAAAACGCATCGGGTGTAGCTAAGTCAATCATGTTGTAATTCTTCCAAAGACCTTGAGTTCCTTTAAATGTCGGCAACCCTGAGGCTGCACCAAGTCCATCTCCTACTAATGCAACTATTCGTTTAGCTGATAATAAATGGTCATGTAATTCATCCAAACTGTTCATGCGCATCTTTATAATCACACAAATACAATAATATACATTATACTATAAAGAGTTTACACGGAATTTGAACCATTATTGGTGTCAATAGTCTTGAGGGCCGACTGTTGTCTCAATTTCCAGCTTAAATACTTTGTGGAGTGGCCAATTTCATATCCCTCGCTATTATTATACTTCGTGGGTACACGTAATGGAGGACCTCTAAACCATACGATATTATCACCAATCTTTTGTCGTTTGAAGTTATCACTGATTAATCCTAATTGGTTAGTATCTTCAATTTGATAACTGATTACCCCACCTTGAAGTAACATTGAATAATTTGATGTCGACGAATGAGGGGTAGTTGGAGGAGCACTTGGAGTTGCTGGTCTTTTATCCTTTTGCTTAAAAGGACTCGAGACCTTATACATATCAGGATTATATTGGTAACTTGGTTGTGTTGCAAAACTAGCAGCTGTGGCATTATAAGTAGGAGTTGAATTTCCGTAATTTGCAAGTTGTGAAGCTTGAGGATATCCTAACGATTTGGATTGAGATACTGGCGTAAAGAGATACGCCTTTCTATTATTAATATGATCATCATTTTCGGGAGTAGCAGTAATATTTGGGCTTGTATAATATTGACCTAAATCATCCTCAGTATCCACAGGTCTTAAATAAACTGATCCTACGATTGGTGGAGTGGTTTTATTAGGATCTTCCCTAACTGGTGGAATCTCCATATTCTCATGAGCTCCATTAGGTAATAAGTTTTTTATTGGAGATTCATATTTAATCAATTTTCTAGCTTCGTTTAATGGTACTACTGGTGGTTCAGGATGATCTCTAATTTCATCAGGTAAACACGCTCTCCAAGTTCTAATTCTATTGAACACGTGACTGGTCTCATTATATCTAAATTCACAAATAAACCATGGACAACCTTCGGGTAAAAACCCATGAGGTAAGTCACCTCTTTGGTAACGAGTTAAAAATAAAACAAAACAAGGCCCAACAATTTCTGCTGCCAAATGATCACGGTATTGACCGGTTTTACATACTTCGTTGATATAAAATAGTCTATCAACGCGATGACTGGTTTGTTCAGGCCTATAGTACCAACATACATTAGTATATTGTACACCTTCTTGCGTTGACCATAATCTAAATACTTGACCCACCGTTGGTTTGTCAGGATTAATGGGATTATTAATCAACACCCAATCACCAACTCTTATATTATGACCGTGAACATTAATCTCATCCAAAGGAAATCTGACTACACCATCTCCTCCAGGACCTGAAGATGATGCGATTACCTCAGAATCGCTTTTAGCCAATTCGATTTCGATTATTTTCTTCGCTTCGGTTTCAAATTGTAATAAATCTTGATATATCAACGAATAAGGATCACGCTCATAAAAATTCTTATAAGTTTGAAAAAAGTACTCTAAATCATTGAGACATTCATTAACATCTTTATACTTCTTTTGTCTTAGTTTAGTTCTGATTTCCGCTAAACTCATTGGATCACGAACACTATTATAGAAATTAGTATTGGACTTATCGGGTAATTTATCAAAGGGGGTTGATATTGATCGTTCTGGATTGGAAGGATCTCTCAATTTCTTAAAATTCTTCAAGATTAATTTCAATCTAGTTTCAAAGGGCTTGTCAACAGTTGGAGGCCTTCCACGTTTTATACCAGTTTCATACTGATGGATTCTTGACCGGTTTTCATAATGTATTGGCTGAGGAGTCAATGAAGGTTCATCATATTCTTCTTCATAATCTTCATCATTATCAAACGATTCGGCATTTAACGTGGTAATTACAGGTTTAATTCCAACTGGAGGTGGAATAACACTGTCATCTTCAGGTAAGGGACCTAAATCTGGATACTCTAAACTATTATGGTCCGGTATAGTTTTGTCATTTTTCAATTTGGGTAAGATGGTACTCTTGATGAAATTCTCTAAAATCACAGCATGTTTATGAAATATGCTTGATCTTTCATTAAAATACCTGGCATTCCAACTGATTTGCACCAAATCACGGACAAAGTCTCCGGCTTTTTCATACGTTAACTTTTTGGTCTTTGCCTTGAGAGAATGAAATGACATGGGATAAAGAATTACCTTGTAGTAATCAGCGGACCCTGTTCTGGGGGGCAATTTCCTGAATGTATCATAAACACTTCTTCCCATTTCATCTGTCAAACTGTCGGCAAGATCGGCAGCAGCCAATAATTTATTTGCCAACTTCTTACGTTCTTTTTCCATATTGTTTGGTAAATGTTGAGTTGTTTAAATCGCGAGAATTTTCTAGTGTGTGCAAACCAGAAATACTACTGAGCCATTGTATTATTTAATGTTTAACGTTAATTAAGGTATGTACAGAAATTTACGACGTACTAAGCAGAGGGGTCTCCATAAATACCCCAATGTTGTTCAACATTATATGATCCGGGATCTTTCCAATAGTCATTATATGTTGTAAACATCAACACTTGGTCTCCTAATGTTTGTCCTATACTTCTTACTGCAGATAATTGGTTTTGTAATGATGGTACACAATTTCCAAATGAAGATCCTTGAGTTGGCCAACCAGATTCAGTAATCAAGATATTTTTGTTTCCGCCACAAACGGAATTCAAGTTAGATATCTGTTTTTGTAACCAAGGTCCTGAATCAGAAGGATCAACACCACCATCCCAGAATGGATGACAATTGACTGCTAAATAATCAGAATAATGACACAATTCAGGGTTATTCACCACTGCAACTAATGTATCTACCGAAACCAAAGCTCCCGAATAATTAGGCACATTTGCTTTAAACCAATTTCTTGCTGTCAGCATGGCATTTCCAATATCTGAAGCTGATGCCTTACCAGAATTAACCATCTCATTTCCAATGGAAACAGTGTGGATAGCACCCCAACCTCTACTTGAATTTTCCACTGCAGTCTTTAAGGTCCCCAAATCATTAGAAATTGACGACGAATCAATGTTATAAATACCCACAAAAAGCTTTTGCGACGATCCTAACGAAGCTAATACATTATCGACTCCATTACAATCAACCCCATATAACCTAATGATACCATAGTTAGATAATACACTCATATCCAGAGCGACTTGGGAGGCACTCTTACATTGGCCGCTCTTGGTATAAGGCGAAAAGGCAATACCACCACCCATTTGGGCGTAGTTAACAACCTGATCAATTGTCGACGCATCTGGTCCCTGTGCTGAAAATCCAGAGTTTGTGGATGATTGCGAAGATGGCAATGAAAATGAAGATGAAGATGATGTTGGGTTTGAATTCAGGTCTTGCGTTCCGGCTGATGTAAACTCATCAGTAGATACTGATACTATAGTTGTTGGATTGGAGGTCGTACCAGTATTTTGAGTGGTATCTGAAGAAGAGTTATCACCGAAAAAACCATCCAAGAAATTACTCAATAATCCTTGAAATCTCGATGAGCCATTAGACGTGGTAACTGGAGCTGGGGATGCAGCTGTGTTATCGCCTGGGTTTGAATCAGATCCAAATATACCACCAAAAAGACCACTCAAAATCCCTTTCAATCCCGAATTATCTGATTGTGGAGTAACAGGTGCAGCTGGTGCAACTGGTGCGACTGGAGTTGGGGTTGGAGACACCGGAGCTGGTGCGGCAGATGTAGGAGCTGCTGCAACATTATTGGCAATAGGCGTAGTACCAGCTATCCCATTGATATAATCAGTATAAGGAAGGTTGACAGTCGTTACTACAGTAGCATAAACAATCGCTCTTCTATCTCTATTATCGTTTAGAGCATTTGTCCCACTAACTAATAGTGATAATAATAAGACATTATCCAATTTCATATTGAACAGTAATACAAAGGAAAGTCACTCACCTGACAAGGAATTATCTGAATAATCGACTTGCTAAGGTTTCACTAAGGTCAATGCACGGAAGTAATCCACATTTTATAAAAGTCATCGAAAAGTGTCCCACTCTCAAAACTTGAAACAAAAAAAAATAAAGATTTCTATCTCAAAAAATTTCCATTTTGGGAATAGTAATTAAATTTGGTTATGTAAACTTTGATTCCAACCGAACCTTAACAAGCAATATTTTACGGGGCTTATTGTGTGGAGAGGTCATAATTATAACCCTAATAGGATTAGAAACAAAACGCACTGTAGTTGATTACTTATTTAGGCAATTGATAATGCAATATTCCGATGGCAACTGTTAAAATTGTTATATTAATCATTGCTAGGTAACTAGTTAAAGTGCATATACCCACGAGGCAATGGTAAATGACTACAAGCATTTGGCATTTGATAATTACAGCTATCCCAATAGTTCACCCATACATAGTTCGGAATCGGAATGAGATGTATTGTCTATATTTTAGATCTATCACTACTGAGGATTTCATCTGAAAAATTTTAGTATATACCAAAAACTTACTATCATAATAATGACACCTCCCCAAAATAACCATTTATCTTGTTTGGCTCTTCTTTCAATAGTCCTTATAGTACCTTGACTTACACCAAGGGTTATTAGACCCTCTTCAAATTTCGAGCCTAACTTTTGCAAGATTTCATTCTGCTCTACAATGTCTGCAAAGGCATGTTGTCCCATTTCAAGTATATGGTCCAATTGTTGAGTACCCCTTTGTAAACTGTTCCTCTCGTTATATAATCCTTCTTGATATGATATGTCAGATGGCTGTTGCTGTTGCTGTTGTTGATAATCATGTGATGCAGGCCCTGTAGCACCAGTTTGATCGTACGGATTTTCTGACGTCTGGTGTATATGACGACGACCTAATAACTCTTGTCTATTGGCTTCCTGAAGCGAAGATTCTCGTTGCAGCTTTAACTCATCAAATTTACGACTAAAATCATTATAATCTTGCTGAAATTTTTCCAAACGTGTCTCGTGTTTAGTAATGTTTTGATCTTTTAAATTCTGTTTGATGATATCATTATATTCCTTTATGGTTTTTTTGAAAGCGCCCAATGATGTGCTGATTGATCCCTGAAGGGAAAGCGGTGACGTTGATATATTCTTTTCAAAGGAAGTTAGGTCCTTGGTTATTAATTGAGTTTGTTTAACTCCATGATTATATAGAGAGTTCATGAATATTTTCTCGCGTTACTACGACACGTAGCACAAACATAGTCCTACACTTAAAAATACATATATTCATTAAAATTACCCAAAAAACCTGACAAACGCTAAAAACAAAGCAAACGTACCGGATCCAACCCCAATCAACCATTGCATAACCTGGGTTTTCACCGACTTTATCTGCATTTGTATATTGGATATTTCTTCGTCAATTCGAGTATAAGTATCTTCAATTTTCAGTTCGTGTATCGAACTTTCTTCTCTAATTCTACCTTTCTCTAAATTTAAATCCAATCTCACGCCTGCCTGGTTTTTGGTCATTTCTTCCTTTAATCTATTCTTTAGATTGCTCAAATCCGTTCGTAAGTTTTCAGTTTCCTTCTTTAAATTGTTAAACTCCGATTTATCCATAGTCTGTAACTCTCCTTTCAATTTGGCAAAATCAACTTTCTGTTCATACGCTGTAGACGATAATGTCTCCTTGTCTACCAAGTTTCGAGTTATAGAATAGATTCCGTCATTAATTGCTTTGTTTACTATATTTACCGCCGTCTCAGCTTGTTGTTGAGTAAACCCCCCATTTTTTTCAAGTGATTCTACAAATTTTTTAGTATCAAACCTCGTTGATGACGTTAATGTTCTAGTTAAGTTACTACGTAATCCTATACCAATGTTCATTATAATTATTAGTTCGCGACTTGCATTGTGATGATGATGATTAGAATCTCGAGAACTGTCCTATCTCATCGCTATGATCACCTATTTCAGCGATTAAGCGTTAAATTTTATTCTGACGATAAAAGGTATCGATCAATTGAAGATTTTAATAAAAGCAAAACCGATTACACTTTCAACCATCAGGCTAATCACCATTCCCCTAATAATTCCAATACTAATGATTTGCATGCTAAAGTTTTAGAGTCTTTAGAAGAAGAACAGGCCATCGATATAAATGAAGTGTTAGAAAATGACCCTCGACTTCGACATATTGATAAGAATTCTCCTGATTATAAGAATGTCTTAGAGTATATAAGTAAAGAGTACAAGGCTAAACAGAAAGCTAATGCTAAAAGTTATCAAAGAACTGAAAAATTTAAAGCCATTGGGCTTGGACTTACGCTTTGTGTGTCATTGATCATAACTCATCAAGTTTTTTTTAATTGGAAGTGGTATAAGACTCGATTCTTTAAGTCATGGTACCAAATAGATGAAGACAAGGTCAAGCAACCATCGAATCACAATCAACAGAAATATCGTAATCTGAAACTACAGGAGATTGTCAATTCCGAATTTGTTAACGGTTTATTGAAATCAGATGAAAATCCTGGATTATATGTTTTTGGGTATCTAAATGGTAAAAAATTGCCCACCAGAATACCTTTTTTTGACGGTATGATCTTGAAAGATGTTAAAATCAATAATAATTTATTAGTAGTAATTGATGATAAAGGCAAGATGTATCAATATAGTAAACAAATGCAACGTCCAGAATTAGTTCAATTACCATTTAAAGTTGACAAATGTGTGATTTCTCAAGAATCCATCTATTTATTGACTACCAGCGGACAATTAGCATTGACTCCCCGACTTGATATGCCTGGGATGACTAAATCTGAACCATCAACTAAGCGTAATTGGTTAGGATTACCGACTTTGAATAATTATCATACAATCAAGTTTATTAACCATGACACTAATTTACTTCAGCAAAGGGAAAAAGTCCGTGATATTGAAACAGGATACAATCATTTACTTATATTAACAACAAATGGAAGAATTTTTACCATGAAAACCAGTGAATCAGGGGACAATTTTGGGCAATTTGGGTTGCCACAATTCGCCCCCGTTCAAAATCCCACAATTACTACAAATGTACCTTTTGAATTAACACTCTTGAACAATCAAGTTTTCATTAATAAACAGCAGAAATCTTTAAAACCAAGAATTATCACATCCATTGCTGCTGGAGACTATCATAACATTGTAAGTGACTCTGAAGGCAATATTTGGACATGGGGTATGAATTCTTATGGACAATGCGGCTTAAACGTCAGTTATCAGACAAATATTCAGGCTGTACCTGTTAAAATACTCGGTAAAGAAGATTATGCGATGATTTGCCATAAACAAATCCCCAAGTTTGACCAGCAAAATGTATCGGTGAGTAATGTTTATGCTAATGCTGCCACGTCCTTCATTAAATTAAATTATAAAAATGGTGAAACCACTGATAATATTTTATTAAGCTTCGGTAACGGTACTAAAGGACAATTAGGGATTAATAGGTTTTTGCACGTTAGCCATAGGCCCCTGATTATCAAGTCAATAATGTTACAAGAGTTTAATGAACAGAAAAATCAGATAGAGAGTATTGGAATTGCTGATTTTAGTGCTGGTAATAATCATAGTTTTGTGAAATTAAATAATCAAGGGGATTACAAAGATGTTTTGGTTTTTGGTGATAATGAATACGGACAATTTGGGAATTCTAAATTAGTAAAGAACGCTAAACCAACATCAATTCCAAAACTTCTTGAGCCGTTAGATTTCAATATCGGTGAAGTCACTAAAGATTCAATTAACAACATCACTAAAAAGATACATGATGTTGATAATAGGTTACAATTACATGATAATTTAAAGCTAAAACGATCTGTAGTAGAACAAGTAATCGAAGCTACCGATGATAGTTCAGTGGTTTACTATAAACGGAAATAAATGTATATATCAATCTATTACACCAAGTATTATGCTTACAAGTCAAATGTCTCTTTCAAGATTCTGATTGTATCGTCAGGAGAATTAACAGCGTGACCAATGGTTCTGGAGTCATTGTAAATTTCATAATCATTACCACCCTTATAAGATTTATCTCCAAAGAAATGGATATTTTCAAATCCCTCCTTTTCAACATGTTGTAAACAGTACGTTTTATCCCATCCAGTTGGGAAAACATCAAAAGAAATCTGTCCACCAATAGAATAGGTTAATCCATAATCAGCAAACTTTTCCTTCAAAGCAGTAACCATCTTTTCCCTTACATTAGACTTTTTATCAAAAATCTCAAATTCATTTCTTTCCTTAGTAGAAGCATTTCTACCAACCGGTGACACATTAATCATTCCATTTCTAAATTCAATAAATGTCCCTCTTCTAACTGGGAGTTCAATATCGGCCAAATACCTCAAGATGAATTTAACCAAGTTGTTATACTTGTCTTCACCTATCCATCCAATAAATGATTGCGATGCCAACTCTTGGCCTAACTTATACGCCGTTAATCCATTTTCAGAAAAGCAATAATCGAAATCATCTAATACAGTTGCACCCAATTGTTCAACTTGTTTACTTAAATCAGAACCACCCACAAATCCAATTACTACTTTTTTACGTAATCTCGATAAGATATCTTTCATCTCTGGCGATACCGCTAATCTAGCAGGGGTTAATGTACCGTCAACATCAAACAATACTAAAGTCTTGGGGTCCTCTTTGTGGGAAAATGACATATTGAAAATTCTCAAAGCCGTTTGTTAACTTCACCACTATTTATACTACCAAACTTTTTAGGTCGCGTGTACATGCAGGAACTATACAAACGTGTCAATAACAAATATAGAAAGACGAACACAAGTATAAGTACAAGTACCAGACAACATAGTCAAATAGTAAAAGAGTAAAATAGTTGAATATACATTACCTAAGTTTGATATTGAAAGTGAGGGAACTCTTTCAAGTTTTGTTCCAAGTTACCTTTCCTACTTAAGAATTTAACATAAGCACCATCGTCCTTAACTTCACCATTTTGTTTCTTAGCAACATATTCATCTCTGTTTAAGGGAGTGAATCCCCATTTCTTGGACAAAATGATTCTTTGTTGACCAGGGAACTTGTATCTGGCTCTTCTTAATCCTTCAATGGCAACTTCTTTATTGTTATCTCTAGTTCTAACTGACATCAAGATTTGACCAATGTCAACTCTAGCAGCTAAACCATGAGGTTTACCCCAAGCACCTCTCATACCTTGTTGTAATCTATCAGCACCGGCACATGACAACATCTTGTTGATTCTTAAAACATGGAATGGGTGGACTCTGACTCTCAAGTGGAAAGAATCTCTACCAGAGATTTTGGTAATATACTTGTTGGCACAAATACGAGCAGCTTCTAAAGCTTCGGAAGATAATTGTTCCAATTCGTTAGAAACTAAATGAATACATAATGGGAATTCATCGACAGAAGCCTTCTTTCTACCTAAATCATAGATTCTGATTTTAGCATCTGGAACAGCTCTGTTGAATCTTGACTTTGGGAATGGTTTGTTTTTACAATATCTGTAACATCTAGCTGGTCTTCTAGCCATTTTGTCTGCTGTATTACTAAGACAAAAAAACTTTTTCCTCACAAGATATATGACGGGATCCTTGACAGGGACACGACTGTATTACTAAGATTACGCCGTCACAAGAATGCCCATGCGGCAAAAGCATTAAGGGCATATGCCCCAAGTAATATAATTTTCTCATCTCATCAGGAGTTATAAACGTAAATGGGGAGGTATAGTGTAAAGAGATACAAGACGAAAAGAAGAACTAAAGACTTGGATTTAATCTATGCCGATCTTTCATCGAAGGAATCGATTCAGAAACTAAAAAATCAGCCTATAGATGAAACTAAGCCGGGGTTAGGGCAATATTATTGTATTGAGTGTGCTAAATACTTTGAAGCCCAGTCGGTATTGGATAAGCATGTCAACCTGAAAATTCATAAACGTAGAGCTAAACAGTTAAGTCAAAGGCCGTATACCAACTTGGAAAGTGAAGCAGCGTCGGGGGTTAACATGGAAAAGTTTATCGAATCAGTAAACAAGTATAAGGCTTTGGAACAGTATAAACAAGAAAACAAACAAGAGTTTGTCGAATTGATAACTCAGAAAAATCCAGAATTGGATACGGTTCTTGGTGTGAATGCGAACATAGATACTAATGATAATGAAATGGCTATGGTTGATGTGTAGGGTTTTAATAGATAATTTGTGTGAAATGTGAATCTTGCAATAAAAAAATATTAATAAGATTAATATTATTCGAAGTCAATGACATAAAAATGTCAATTAACATCTAACACGATAAACCAGTTAGTGCTGGTTTCGTTAAATATCACAGTGGATATTAGTATTTACTAGATCAATGTTAGCATAATATCTGTTAGTGTGTTTGTTATTTTGAGATTGTTGATGCAGATTTAATTGATTCGAACAGATAGAAGTAGACTAAGTATATAGATTTAATAATACTGACTATACTTCAAATTAATCTAACTTTATAGCTAACCTTATACCCAACTTGTAACAAACAACCCTTTGGAAATACGACTGCCTCGTCGCACTAGCTAATTGGTATGGATGAAATAACATCAGAGGATTTTGGATTCTCTCTTGCTGATTCTGGAATCAAACTATTTGATGAATTTGGAGATTACAATGATTTATCATATAATATTAATTTATTAGCAATTGGTAACAAAACTAGCGTCTTTGCTGCCTCTAATATTAACAGCATCAAATTCGGGAAACTAACTGATTTGCCTACGAATACCTCCAAAACCATTAATATCAGTAAAGTCAAACAAATTCAGTTTAATGTTTCTGAAACTAAACTTTTTGTGTTATCTGATGGTTTACAAAGTGTTGATCTAGACAATTTCAGTATAAACTTAATTCTGGACTCAGTTTCCAATTTCCAAGCCAATCCAAAATCAAATGATATTGCCTATATAAGGGAAAATGACTTGTATTTAAATGATAGAAAACTTCAAAGTGGTATACAAGAATTACAATGGTCTCAGAATGGTGAGAGTTTATATCTTGGTAAAATTAGTGGAGAAGTAATACTTATCAACAAGGACAATGACATTTTACAACAGTTTGATGAATATAACAATGCTCAAATTATAAGGATAATTGAATTAACTCCAGAAAAGATCTTTGTGGCCTACTTGCAAGATGATCAGTATGAAACCAGAATCGTAAACACCGGATCGAAACAATCAGCAGAGGTTGACATTGCTCCTAGTTTTGGATCATTACAGCGGTCTAACTATTATTATCACCTGACCTTGACTAATTGGACTACTAAGGAAAATTTCATTTTCATTACTGGAGGAACTGCTACTGATATTAGTGTGATAAAAGTAACTGATGATATACATTTAATGATGCTAGCTGATGATACGTTTATGGCAACTTTTCCCATAGACGATGAGACGGGTGATGATGCCTCTCCATTTGGAATGGCTATTGATTTATCAAACGATGGGGTAAAAGTTCAAGACATTACTGATCGCTTGGAAGAAGCTATTGGTTTACCTAAAATATGGTGTTTGACCCATGATGGTACTTTGATGTCTTGGTGGGTATTTGATGTAGCCAAGGTTAAGGCTGGAGAAGTTTCGTTACAGCAGGCCAAGGCAGCATTAACCACAGATACCATTTCTGATGCCAAAGAAATACAACCACCAATATCACATCCAGCGACGCCCAAAATTCCAGAACCTAAACCGGCATTTGGATCTACTGGGTTTTCAATGACAAAACCTGGAACATCTAGTGGAGGATTTGGTTCAACTGGGTTTGGGTCTACCGGGTTTGGCTCCACTGGATTTGGATCTACTGGGTTTGGGAATTCAAGTATTGCTAATTCGGGCTTCTCAAAGCTGGCTAATCAAGGCAGTGGATTTGGCAATTATGCTAAAGGTAATGGGTTCTCCAAACTCACGGATAAAACGTCTCCTTTTGGTAACACCCCATCGATTTTTGGTAGTGCAGCTAGTAAATCGTCACCGTTTGGAAGTTTAAGTGAAAAATCATCCCCATTCGGAAGTTTAGGTAATAAAAAGGACTCCCCTTTTGCTCATTTGGGAGAAAAGGCGTCTCCCTTTGATAGTTTAAAGGAAAAACCAACCCTTTTTGGCCAAACAGGTGATAAAGCGCCAACTACATTTGGATCTAGTCAACCTGGACCGTCTTTTGCTTATGGAGACCAAAATAAAAGTTTATCTGTTGAAACTAACAAAGATACATTAGCAATTTTATCCGAAGAAAATTCAGAGAAATCCAAACCAATAGAACCCAAGACACTGACAAAGCCATTGGAGTCTCTGTCATTGTTTGGCTTAGGAAATAAATCAAGCGAAAACAAACAGCTTCCACAAAGTTCAAGTCCATTTGGAACTGTTAACGCAAAAGATCAAGTAAATTTTGGAAAATCGTTGTTTACTGGTTTTAATAAGACGGAAGATGCGTCGGTAAGTTCAAAACAGGATAAACCATTGCCTTTTGGAACTGGTTTTGGAAATAGCAATATACCAAGTAAATCTTTAGCATTTGACAGTTTAGGTTTAGAGAATAAAAAAGGTGATGAAATACAGGAGACACCTTCTCAAGTGTCAAAAAGCAAAGATAGTAATAATTTGTTTGGGTTTTCAAACATGGAAACGGTTTTAAATGAAACTAATGAACTGGAGAAAGAACAAGTGTCGGCAATATCGGAAAGTGACGTTCTGAAAGAGACTGAAGATGAGGAAAGTGAAAGTACAAATGATGATGATGATATAGAAACTCCTGAAGAAATAACACCAGGAGAAATAACACCACTTGAGGTTGTAAAATTCAACTTTTTTGATGGTGTATTCAGACAACCAAAGTCTACAGGTAATGAAGTCAAAGATAAAATTAAACAAGTGATCAATAACACAAACGGATATAAAACAGTACTCGACGAAAACGTCAAATTAATGAAAACATATTTGAAGGAGCATGGACGTGTTGATGGACGCATGATTGTAGATTCGGAACTAGCCAGATTGGATTTTATACCATTGTTGAGAGAAAAGGTTCAACAAAGAGACGTGTCACCACAATTAGTGACACTAAAAGAATACAAAGAACAAGTCAAGCTGTTGCAAGAAACCATGGAAAAGAACCAAGTTCTCAAGTATCAAATCGATAAAGCGTTAACACAATTAGATCTTATTGCCAATCACATCAAGGCCGAGACCCCGTTGGATTACAAGAATGAGCAGTTGCAAACAAAATTGCGAAATAGATTGAAACACATCAACGATCTGAAACAGGAGTTGATCAGATTGATGATACCTTTAAAGGCGCGTATTAATCCCGCGTTTTCCACCACAAGCTTGAAACAAGTGTTGTATCAAATAAATGAAGTCATATATGACAAGACTTTAAAGTTGAAGAATTACCAAAGTCGTATTGAAGACTTGAACCAAAGGATAGTCAAGCCAAGTATAGCCGTCAATACGACGATGAGAAAATGGGAATTGTCGGACACATTAACCCCCAGTTCTCGATTTGTGACGGTGAATCATTTGGGTTAAATAATGGGAATTGACTTTCGTAGTTAATTAGACGAGCGCTTTTATTACGTTTTACGCGAGAATTTTGTAGTAAATAAGACCAGGGTGCAACAGAAGTGTTGAAAAGAAAAACTAAAACGCGGATTTAACATCAGTTGACGCATGCACGAATATATAGGTACCCAGGTGAACGTTCCAGGAACAAGGGGTAAAGGCATTTTACGATATCAAGGCACAATTCATGACAAGAATGGGATATTTGCAGGACTTGAATTATTAGGACCGATGGCCATGACACGAGGCAAGAATAACGGAGATGTAGATGGGGTGCGATATTTCCAAGTTCAACAGCCACAGAGTGGACTATTCATTCCGTTTGAGCGTCTAAAGTCAGTCAATCCCCATTTGGAATATAAACATGATATGATTAATGACATTGATTTGAATCGACCGGGAGAATTTTCTAAATCGCCAGGAATAAACGGTCTGTTATTTATAAATAAACTACGAGATGATCGATCGAGTGTATCGTCAATAAACTCATTTCGAAGTCCTTTAGTTAATGGCCGGAGTGTTAGTATGGACTCTCACAATCATCAATTTAATGTAAAAAGGAGTCCTCATAATGATTCTGGAGACATTAGTTATTTGGAACGAGAATTATTTGATTTGCGAAGTAAATATGAACAAAGTGAAAAGGAAATGTCAACTAAAATGTCGATTCTTAATGAGTTACGAGAAACCGTTCAGGAAATACAACCAATTCTTAAACAATATGAAACGGAGTTGAGTGAGAAAGATCGGAAAATTGCAAAGATAAAGAATGAGTTTGAAAGTGCTCGAGAAGATTGGCGACAAAACTTGGATATTGTGGTTAGTACCTATGAAGGAAATGAAGCATATTATGAGTCCAAGATCAAAGAATTGCAGCGGAAATTGGCAGACTTGATTCATGAAGATTACGATGAGTTGAAAGACAAATATGCAGAGTTATTACTAATGAAAGATGAATATGACAATATGAAGATGAAATATAAACAATTACAGGTGGAAGAACCGACTCCAATTGACAAAGAACTTGAAGCTAAAGTGCGTCACCAGGCAGAAGAGATTGAATCTCTAAGCCGGCAATTGGTGGAGCTACACAAGGTTCCCAATAATGACGATACGCAAAATGAAATGTTGACCAAGGACAGAGACAGAGCTGTTAAAGAAAATGCCGAGTTAGTAAAGCAGAAGGAGGAATTAGTAAAGCAGAAAGAAGAATTGGTAAAGGAAAAGGAAGAATTGGTAAAGGAAAAGGAAGAATTGGTAAAGGAAAAGCAACAATGGATCAAAGAAAAAGACGAGTTGACGAATATCAATGAAACTCTTCAACGAAATTTAGAAAGAAAACATTCACTTGAAAAATTAGAAGATAAAAATACAGAACTCACTAAACTACAGGACATAATAAATTCATATAAAGAAAAATTGGATTTAAAAAATGAACAGATTCAACAACTTGAAAAAGTAGTAGACACGAAAATTGATGACGTGGAAATAAAGTTTAAGGATGAAGAGATTAAAGCCTTAAACCAACAATTGGAGAAGACCAAAACCGTAGTTAGTTCTCAAAAACAAACCATTGCTGAGTTACAGCTTAAACTGAAGGACACGCACAATAATGACGAACTTATAAAAGCATTAGCATCCAAAGATTCAATAATTAAAGAACTTGAACTGAAACTCGAAGATGCCACTAGTAAACAACTTGAAACTCTCAATCTCAATGATGCATCTGAAATCAATGAAACCAAGTTTAAAAAGGAGATCGATAAGCTAACTCGGCAACTTGAGTCTAGACCTACTATTGATGAACTTACGGAATTACAAGATAATCTTGATGAAATGGTACGATTACATAATAATGAAATATTCTTTAAGGAAGAGAGTTTACAGAAACTCGAACTGGAGAATTCCAAATTGCAACAACGCTTGGAACGGGCTCTTGAAGGGTCTTTTACGAGACAAAGCATTGGTGATAGTATTGAAGAATTACCGGTTTATATCCCTGGTGTTCAACTTGATCCGGGACACGGCAAGGATAACTGGTGTGGGTTGTGTGAACGTGAAGGCCACAGCAGCATAAACTGTCCTTATGAAAATGATATGTTTTAAAACAATTTATAGAGTAATAGAAGTCGTGCGTAGCTAATAATTTTGTAGTGCTCGATTTAGTGCCGTCTCGATCTACCAACATTGTTTCTACGGTATTAGCGAATACAAATCAAGCAATGTCCGACATTGAGACAGATCCAACTGGAAACACCGTCCCGTATGCAAATAATGATGTATACCAGGAAAGTGTCCATGATCAAGAGGTGTATAATGATCACGTTGAAGATGATAACGCACCAAATGAACAGAGTTTACCTTGGTCTCACGATATGGAATCACATGAGCCATTACCGTGGGAAACCCAAGATAATTTAGAGCAGTCGCAGGTGTTTACAAATGAGGTGGGACCTTCCCATGGTTTCCAGAGGCCTTCACATGATTTACAAGGAGGGGAAGAAGATGTGAGTGTATTTAAAATTGAAGAGCAACCACACGAACCCCTTCCTTGGGAGACTCAAGAAACTTCCGAAACGGTTCCAGAACCACCCCGAAGTCCTCTTCCTTGGGAATCACTAGAAATACCCCCAGAAAATGGTGTAGAAACTCATGACATTCAATCGCATTCAAATGAACTACAATCAGATACAAAACCTCCTCAGCTTGAAGTACTGTCTGATCCAAACGTAACACAAACTGCTGTTGTGTCAATAGAGCAAAATTTCAAATCACTTGACGAACTATTTGCCGATGATGATCTTTTAGATGATGAGCCTGATTCAAATGAAGTCACCAAAGTGACACCCAGAGACTCATTCTCGTTCTTGGATGACGATAACCTTTTAGAGGAAGATCCCCCAATTAAAGAGGCCCCAATCCAACAACCCCTAAATAAAACATATGCTCCCAGCGCTGATGCTAAATATCAAACTCATTTAGCCAACATTACCAGCAAACAAGAATTTACCAGAAACTTGGAATTGTCCAAAAAGAAGAACGACGCTTATGATTTCCCTATAGATCTAATTCCTACTCCCAAAGCAGTCCCCAGGACTCATAAATATGGTCCTAATGGATCGCACCCTCAAACCACGTCCAGTAAACCTAGTACTATTCAATCACCTGACATTAATGCCAAGTCTACCCCGAATCAAATTGCACCTAAAAAGTCGTTTTTCGAAGATTTACCCATTTCCATGCCAGTGCCTGTTAAAAGACCACCTCGGCCGACAAAATCAAGTGGTTCCCAAAATAAAATATCTCCTCAGTTGAATAACACTTCGATAAATCCATATGCCCGGTCTCCCAATACTTTGAACTCACCCAAACCTCATCCATTGGCTGTTCAAACCCAACCAGTGGCAAAAAATACATTACCACCAACAACTAACCAAACCAATCAAAGTTCAGCTCCCCACTTTCCCTCAAGTGTAGCTCAAAAAGTTGTTACGAATTCGCCAGTTACTGTCAACACCAATATCCGTCCAATTCCATCTCAATCGAGCCCATATGTCCCCAATTCAGGTCCGTATGCTCCCAGTGCCCAAAAGGGTCATTCCAGATCTAATTCGTTAATTGGTGGTAAGGGTAAAGAGATAAACCCATATGCTCCAGCGTTGCCTGATGTTGCGCAACAACCCATTGCTTCCACACCAATTGGGCCCATTCCTCCTCCTGGAATCAATGCTACTGCGTTGGCGAAGAATCCCGTGCCCCCAATGGCTCAACACAATCTTGGGGGTCAGCACAACGTTGGGGGTCAACACAACGTTGGAGTTCCACAAGTTAGACCTCGTGGGGTTTCGAATCCCAAATTAGGACTTTATGGAAGAGCCCATTCCCAATCAGTGGGCAAAATTCATAATCCAGCAGCTTTATTGCAAAAACAATTTCCGATATTTAATTGGAGCAATACTAATCAAATCAGCATGTTGATTCCCGCTCCAATAACTACAAGCTTTCAATCTGGACCCGGAGGAATCCACGTCAAGGATGTAGGGTTTGTTTTAAGAGATCGGGACGTGTTTACGCTGTTTCCAGGACCTTTGGGGAAATCCAAAACTAAAAAGAAAGAAATTGAAAAGTGGTTGGAAAGCAATATTCAGCTTTTAAGTATTGCTGGAAACAATATCACTAGCAATGAAGTTCTTATCAATAAGGTTCTTTTATGTGTTATCAAATACGACGGCGATATCAAAAACAAACAATTGCATCAGGAACTTTGTAAGGTATTAAATCCCAATGTGGACTATACGAATTTTGTTACTGATAATTTGCCGTCAATGGTAACGTCACCAAATGCCCACAAATTGGATACAGCAGGAACGAATCACGTTTTCCAGCTTCTTCAAGTCGGGAGAATAGAGGATGCTATAAATTTTGTTCTTGGTAAAGGCGATTGGACCTTGGGGCTTCTATTATCGATTTCTATTGGCGTTGATCGGTTTCATAAACTTGCTAGTGATTACGCCCGAGTATCGTTTCCATACCAAAAATCCAATAACAAGGTGAATCATCTCATGCCCATAATGTTGAAGATTCTTGCTGGCAACTACAAAAGCGCCATTCAAGATTTTGTCGACGTTCCCAGCGAAGGTGAATGGGTGTCGATGCATTGGCAAGAGTTGGTGGCCATGGCTCTCATTAATAGCGTCCAATCCTTTGACTTTTTTCATGAGTTTGCCAAGTATTTGAAATCTACCGGCAACTTCATCGGCTCTGAGGTGTGCTATATCATTTCTGGGACTCCATTATCGGTTTCAGCGTCGCCCAATGAAGGTTTCTCGTACGTGGGATCATTTACGACGTCGCCTATTTACTCAGAAATCTACGAGTACATTGTGGGATTAAACAGTGCGTCCAACGGGTCGTTACATCTCTTGCCGTTGAAACTCAAACATGCCCAATTGCTTGCTGATTACGGCAGTTTCAATGCGGCACAAAAGTATTGTGATTTTGTGGGCAATACCGTTAAAACCATTGGCAATAATCCATTTTTTGACGTGAAATGTCTTGGCGAGCTCCAACGACTTGCGGTCCGGGTAAATGTCGGTGATAACGCCGAATCCGGGTGGTTTGGGGCAAGAATTAGTAAAGTCAACTTGGATAAAATGTGGGGACAGTTGGATAAGTTTATTGGCGGCGATGATGTGGCTACCGCGGTGACTAAACCCGACTCCGGGGTATTCAGCAAGTTCAGTCCGTCAGTATCGAGGGTGGGGTCCGTATTGGACTTTACCAACCATTCTCCACAGTCCAAAGATCAACTTTCAGGGCCTGTTTCACGTTATTCACCATCGGTCCAAAATGGCATTAAATCCGAATCGGTATTCACACTGTCTCCTCATAAATACGGAGGCGTAGGAGTGATATCGCCCAAACTCGACCACGTTTCTCCAGGTCTAAATTCATTAGCACCATCATCGATTGTTGCTGGGCCTGGAGTTGATAATTCTAGTGCGGTTCGAAACGGTAAATATGGGCCTCGGAAAGTATACCAAAACTCCCAAGCGAATAACTCGGCCCTGTCGTTTGCTTCCCAGCCCATGACATTAACTACGCCCCAACCATCATATGCTAACGCCAATAATTATTCTCGGAAAAGACCTTCAGTCTCCAGCATTCTTTCTACTGAGAACTTTATCAATCAAGACCACATTAGAGACCAAAACCATTCCCCATCGATTCAAAGTGATATTAGTATGGACTATCCTGATTTCAAGTCGAACTTCAAACCGCAAGAAGAGTTTGACAAGAAACATATAGAGTCTTTAGCGAATCCTTTAATCAAGTCAGAACCAGCACCAGAACCAGAACCAGCACCAGAACCAGTACCAGAACCACCTGTTCCAGGATCACAACCACTACCACCACCGCCAGGGCCTCCGAAAGTAAGTTCCAGGCCAAGCAATCCGTATGCCCCAGAAACTAATAAGAAACCAGCAATTACCAATAGTTATGCTCCTACAACAAACAAGTATTCTGCCGTTGGTACTCCCAACCGTAATATTGACGATAGTTTTGATGATCTACCCAAAGATACGTCGTTACGAAGACCGTCGTTTGGAATCGACAGCTCGTTCAATGAGTTTTCTATTCCAGCATCACCAGATGTCACTACTAGAGCCAATTCCATCGTAGGTGTGGGGGGATTATTCTCTTCACGATTATCCCAATCTCATCAATCGGCAATGTATCGTCAATATGAAGTTCAAGACGATACTGTACGTGATTACGTTCCCGTAGTTGAAGAAGAGGATGAAGGCGAAGGCGAAGATGAAAAGAAACCCCAACCTCCAAAAAATACTAAACCGAAACAATTACGTCATAGTTCATCGGTTTGGGGACGGTGGTTTGATCGCAATGGCGACGATAAGCCTAAACCAATTAGAGCCAAGTTGGGAGAAATAAACAAATTGGTTTATAATGAAGAACATAAACGATGGATTGATCCTTCCATTCCTCTTGAAGAGCAGTTGAAAAACACCGGTCCTCCGCCACCACCTAAAGCCAAAAGAGATGTTACTCCCGCAAAAATGCCGATTGCAGGGCCCATTCCTGATCGGGGATCACCGCAAGCACCGGGGGCATCGCCAGCACCTTCTAAAGGGCCAATATCGGCATCATCACCTGAACCTAAACCGTTCAACACATTACCAAGTTCCAAGCCTGGCCCAAAACCCCTACCCAATAAGACAAACCTTGCCAACGCCGGTCTTGATGATTTACTCTCTTTAGGAGGATCCAGTACTATGGGAACCAGAAAAGCTCGGAAACCTGGACGGAGAAATTATGTAAATGTATTAGATAAATAATACAATTATTATTGCGAAGGCCGTGACATTATATAATAATCAGGGCGAAGAACTCTAGATCGTAAAAATGTGTCCTGGGGTGAATGTTGAGCTATCGTATACCCTAATTTCTTGTACCACTGGATCGCATTACTGTTATTAGCAAAGACAGTTAGACTGGTGCCAGTACACGACAAAAGAGGATTACCAGAATCATTCAATACGTTAGCAAGTTTATGGAAATTTGTTATCAACATAGATCCGAGAGAAAGACGTTGATATTTAGGATTCACATGGATTTCATAAAGGTACAACTTCTTCTCACCTTGCTCTAGTACTAACATAAAAGATATAAACCCAATGAGTTCTTGGGAATAATACGATACGTAAATTAATCCGATTTCTAACATTTCCCTTATCTTTTCAGTTTTCCAATTATCGCCCACCACTGCTATATACAAACTTCCGATGGTAGAGTCGATGAGACTTAAATATGGAGCAACATCAGAAGGCTTCATTTTATGGGCCATGCTAACTTGAAGATCACAGGAAATCGTATCAAATTTTAATGATGAACGAAAAATCGTCGGCACTAATTGGCCGATAGTGCCGGCTATTTGGACCATCTGTTGTGGATTAGACTCATCAAACATCATCAACTCATACGCGCAATTATGAAAAGTGAACAATGACTGAACCGTTATCGACACACAAAGGTTTAGATGCCATTACACAACAACGACAGGATAGAGTGAATAATTTATATCATCCTTTGGGTGAATCTATTAAGAACAATAAAGCTCAAGACCCTAAGCAGATGCAACCATTGAAAAACCATAATCTTTCTAATAGAGGTAATACCCGTAATAAGTTTGCGAGATTAAACGAAGTTAGACAGAGACACAAACTGGAAATGATTAGTTTGCGACGATTAAAAGCCGATGAGGACCACAATCAAACAAAAACATGTTATGATATGTCTAAAGACACTGACTTTGATGTTGATATTAATCAATTGATTGAGGAGGAACGCGAATTGAGGATCGATGATGACGATAATTATCAACAAGAGCTTGAAGCTCATTTCAATGACCTAGTGTTGGATGAGTAAATTTTGATTCCCATTACGCGTATAAGCTTAGTCATCATGTTATTGAAATTACGAAGGATTTCACGAATTATACACTTGAAATGTAAAACGGTTAATCCCTCTTTAATGCCTATACAATCGAAATAACATCACAATCATGCGGAATATTAACAAGGCTTGGACATTCCCCTCCATTTAATGTAATTATGGTTGACAAATACGCAGCCTTCCGTTGGCTCAGTGCATAGCCATGATTATTATGGAATGACATGTTGTTAATTTACAGGTTAACCTGATTAGTTATTGATAACCTTTGTACCCGCATATTGACAGTTATCCTTGTCAATCACATATTTGATGACTAATACATTTAATTCACTCAATCGTGCTATATTCAATTACGATTATATTAGCAGTAGCAGTAGCTAAGCAATATATACTAAAGTAAGTTTAACGGTTGTTTAACGAATTGGGGTTAATTCCAATAGATTTCATTTGTTTGTTTATTAATAAAACTTTGAGAAACTATAGCCTCAAAGAGGCTTAAGAGGCTATGGACTGCGATCGATGCCACCTTAAATGAGATTTTATCGGCATTGAGATCTTCTCATTTCTCATTTAACATAACCCCTCAGTTCCTGTCGTAAGTTAATTTGGTTAACCATAAACTGTCAGAGTCCATAACTGGGTAAATTTTGAGGATTCAGCTGGTAATAGTAAAGGGCCCAAAGTTTGACATTGTAGGGAGGCTTATACCTACTTGACGCGGGCTTCAAACCTTGCATGCAATTAATTTTTAAAGGTTAGCTGAATACAGTAATGTTTTAGACAATAGGACCCACATTCAAAATACAGTGGTATACGTTATAAGATTCCTTCGGTAAATAATGGTACTATAAATATGAAACCAACTACTCACTTAAATTTGAAGATATTATAAATAAAAAAGAAACATGTTGGTTAAGGCATTAATTTTGGGGTTGTTCCTTAATCTTGTTAACGGTGCTTATACTGATAAACTCCGAATTTATAAACATGCACCTTTAGTTGTGCAATCGGTAGAAGACATTATTCAACAAACCATTCCTTTCTTTGATAGTTCTGACACATTAGGATTCTGTAATGTATTAAATCAACCAGCATTAGGAACAGTTACTCATGCATTGACGCAACTGAATAGTCCCAAGGCTATTGACTATTTTATTAAACAATGTAATGACTTGACGGGAGATTTCACGAGAGATACGTTTGACCGGGCATATAATAATGCTACAAAGTATTTAACTGATTATACTGCTGGATCTACATTTAAACCTGCATCATATCCAGACACCCTTATTTTGTCTAATAAACAAACATATCTTGATACTTACATCAATTTTAACTATGGGGTTATATTTGGTATTGCATTAGATTGTTACTGGTTCGTAATGATCTTCTTAAGCGGATTTTGGAAATTGTTGAAATTTGCAGCTCCAGGACTTGTAAAGAAATTCACAGGTGGTTTTATTAACACAATCAGAAAGTATATTACTTTACCAGCACTTTTTGGCAAGACCCATAATGAATATTATTATCTTGGTAAAATATATCCCACATTATTTCCTACTAGATTGGAGTCATTGATGGTTGTAGGATATGTAATTCTCGTATTGGTATTCAATGTTACTAATTTTCATCATCTTTCCAATAGTACTATGTGGCCAGTGAAGAGTTCGGAAATGGGAAAAAAGATTGCTGATAGAATTTCACAACAACTTCTTTTCACTTTCCCATTGTTGATATTATTCCCCGGTAGAAACAACTTCTTACAGTTTGTCACGAATTGGAAATATTCCACCTTTATTGTCATCCACAAATGGATTGCTAGAATGGCATGTGTATTGGCTTTAAGTCATGGAGTTTGTATGACCCTTAATGGTAAAGGTGCCAATATGTATTCGTTGAGAAACCATATGCCTTATGTCAGGTGGGGGATGGTCAGTATTACTGCCTTGTTTACAACCAGTTTTGTGGCTATGGGTGCATTAAGAAAAGTACAGTATGAACTCTTTGTGTTGGTGCACGTACTTTTAGCAGCTATTATTATGGCTGGAACATGGATACACACCAGAGGAGCTGGTAATTATGAACAATTTATTATTTGTGCCGTTTCGATCTGGGCATTTGATCGGGTCGTCAGAATTGCCAGAATGGTTAGTTTTGGTATTAAGAATGCAAAGGTTGAATTAATTGCTAAAGAAACTTTAAAGGTTACTGTCAAAACTCCTAGTTTCTGGAGACCATTTCCCGGAGCACATGGATTTGTATATTTCCTTAGACCCACGACGTTCTGGCAATCACATCCTTTTACTATTGTTAAACAAGTCAATGAAAAGAATACCATCACCTTTTTCATAAAGGTTAAAGGTGGTATGACCCACGGATTGTATAAATTTTTAAATAAGGCTCCAGGTCAAAAGGCATATATTCCAATTACAGTTGAGGGACCTTATGGTAATCGTTTGCCTTTGGATAGATATGACAACAATGTTTTCATTGGTAGTGGAAACGGAGTCCCTGGCTTATACGATGAAGCTAGACAGTTATTAGCTTCCAACAAGTCCAAAAGTACAATCAAGTTTATTTGGATCATCAGACATTATAAGACCATTGAATGGTTTTACCAAGAGTTGCTTAACTTGAAACTGGACAACATTGATATCACCATATATGTAACCAATGGGACATTGGGGATCCAGCCATTTTGGAATGACACAAGTAGTACTGAAGTTCAAGCCAAGTCCGAACATAGTAATCTTGATAATGAAAAGATTGAGTCGATTATTGACGAGTTAAAAGCAAACTTATCTCATATTTCATTTAAAGAAGGCAGACCTAATATTGATGAATTGGTGAACACAGAGATTATTGAGTCTACTGGAAGTTTGGCCATAGCTACGTGTTGTTATTCTTCGATTGATGACCAAATCAGAAAATCCGTTGCTAATGGACTTGACAAGACCAAAAACAGAGTTGATTTATTTGATCAAAATCAAGTTTGGTAATTGATCGAAATCAGCTTTAGCAATTTAATGTTTAATTTATTAATGTATAATTTAATTGTATTACAATATTTATTACACTATTTATTATGTGAAATTTACAAATAAATAGCGCACTAAAATTTTCCAAATAATTAACTTCAAGATATATCAGTAGTTAGATTAATGATAAAATGTCGCCAGGCCCCAACTACCACTTCTCTTCCATGACACATCTCTTTGTATTACATTATACATATTACGTGACATCAACCTCCGACCATAGGTAAACTTCTCAGTATTATGTGAAACAACCAATAGTTAATCTCGGGTACTATTTGTAGGGACGATTTATCGGCGCACTACAGGCTAATCTTGAACGCGTTTTCAAAATACTCATTTGAAAAAATTTTATAGGGGCTCCTCAAGTCGTTCGTTTATCACAACTATTGGCCTATTTCGATTCTGTGATAGTGTTTTAGTCAGTTGTGTGTTTATTATCTACATTCCTTATATATTCAACGTATTTTTTTTGATTTGGTGTGTTTATATTTGGACTTTGTAATACTCATTGTTTACGTTTAGATCTGAAATACATCACTGTGTTGGGAAATCTAATAAATCGTAGTTTAGAAAGAGTTTCTTCAGTTCAATAGCATTCACATTCGTTAGTAATCACGCCAAAATGACAACTTTGCTTCGTCTTGCCATTAGAGACGATAATGATTGTGATGGAAAAAATAAACATTCTCCCCAATGTCAAAAACCCACAACAACAGGTGGCTTGAGTATAGGATTGGCCGTTGGGCTTCCGGTGTTACTTATAGCCGTTGCATTAGGTTATTTCTTGTACAGAAATTATAGAAAGGCCAAGAAGGAAGATATGGAACACGATCCTGATTTTGATGAGAATGGCGAGGCCACAGCTTTGCCTGATTTCAAACCATATCAGGCAAATTCACCTACGGGTAATTTTAATAATAATCCAATTTATGAGATGGAGGACCCGTTTGATAATCGAAACATCAGATCTCCTTATGGGAGAGGTTATGGCGATAACAGATCATTAACATCAGCAGCTCCCAGTAAAGGCGTAGAAAGTTTTATATTGCCATACCATCATCAGATGGGGTCGAAAGTATCGTTGGACGAGTATGCACGGCAATTAGGCGAATATGGCCCATCCCGAGGCTCGTATGTCCCTGGACCTTCCCGTACTCGAAACTCGAGTCTCAGTAATATTAACTACTTACCTCATCCTAATAAAGCCACGTCAGTGTCACCGCAAAAGTCTAATTTGAAATATGAAAATAAAAATTACGAAAACATTCCCAACAGAACCATTGATGATGCAACTCATGACGAGACAGACGACAGTGATGATAGTATTGACGAAGGACTGAGTTCGCATTTTGCTATCAATTATGAAAACGAACTGTCTGCCAAACTCAACAAGTCTGACGAAGATAGTTTCCATAGTGGCCATAACGAAACACTGTACGATGAAGTACAAGAACCCGTTATCAATAACGTGGAAAGACAAGCATCACCGTTTGGTGATCATGCAAATGTTGAAGATGACTCCAAGCTGATTGAAGATGAACACATTGATGGCGATTTTGATTTTAGTAATGAAAGCGGATTAAGTGCGGCTCAAACCATGGAACATGATCATGAAACCGCCAATACGTCTACAAGTAATTTGGGAGATAAACCTAATCATTCTGAAATTACCCAAGCTAATTCGGAAATGACCTTTGAAGCAGATGATGATATGGGTTTAGGTTCAAAATCAACGGATCCAATTGACAATACGTCTGTTGGTGAAGACCCAACCGTCAATGTTGCCAGAAAGTCGCCAAGAATATCAAAGTTTAATCTTTTTAAAAATGTCAGTGACGAAGAGGATTTAGATGAAAACCAAATATTAAGTGTCGAACAAGAAGAAGAATTAACAAGAATGAAATCAGTTTATAAATTGTATTTTGACAGAGAAAATACCATTAAGAAAAAGGGTGGAGAAGGGCAAGGGTCTAGCCAAGTATTTACACCTGATTTGAATCAACCATTACCAGATACCGAACCGGAACCCGAACCAGAACAGTATTTGAAAGTTAATAATGATATTAAAGCTGATACTGATTATAATAAAAGACTCACAGCTACATCATCAATTTATACTGAATTGAATGATATTAATCATTCCAATTCTTATGATCCGCAACAGCAAGTTCAACAGTATAATGATTTACAACAAGATCAGAGATTTCAACAATTTTATCAACAGCATCTTCAAAGTTTACTACCATTACAACAATTACGTCATCCTTCAGATATAAGAAATTCCACTATACAAACTTATACCGATTACCAGCCAAAGTCCATGAGCATAACGTCACCTCAAATGAAACAACCATTTGTGCCAATTGAGAACGATAGTGTATGGAGTTCACCGGTAAATTCCCCCACTCTTTCTAATAATGAATTTTTTGATAATAACACCAACATGAAATCAACACCATCTGCTACCCAATTGGCAAGATCCTCAGTGGTGATGTTGAACCCTGTGACTGAAATCACTAAACAACGGAAGTTCAAGCCAGCAGGGTCATTACCTAACGTACACCAAAATAATCACGCATATGCAAATTACGCTACCAACGGAATGAACCAGCAACGTCAACATGGTAGTCCACCTCAACTGTATCAGCAACGATCGGATCTCATTCCTAATTCCAGCGATGACTTGAGAAAGATAGTAAATAATTTTTAGTCAAATGTATATTATCAATAATTAGTATTTAGCTCAAGTCAAAGTCATCAATCTTATTCTTATATTTAAGCAAGTTTCTCTTAATCTTGGAAGTATCCACCCACGTGAGGTAATCTTCCATGTTTCTCGTCACCAAAAAGGCAGCATCCGTGATGACATTAGGTCCGACTCTCACATGGCCTTGTTCGATAAACGTCACTGCGTCCTTTAATGTCTCTGCCATTTTCAATCTACACATCACCACCCCGATTCTCCGTCGGCACAATGCACTGACCGTGACTTTATTTTCAAGGTCAGAGATCTTTGATTTCGTAGCTAGTATACCTATATCATATAGTTTTTCAAGTAATAGCTGTTCTTGTTTGATTCGGAACGGATCTGTGGGTGATAATAATGATAATTTATTAGCTATTTTTCGTATATCTCCACATATCTTATTATATTTATGATAATCCTCACGATTCTGGATATGATACGTTCTCATTACCTGAGTGTCTCTATGGCCTTGATCTTGCTTCCAATCAAGAAAGTCAACCTTCTTAAGTAATTTCTTTTCATGATACTTTAATTGTCTGACCATTTCAAGATGAGTTTTTGCTCGCACAAATTTTTCCAACTTTGATAATGTTGAAACGGTTAATTATTGACCATAATTGCAGTTTTAGTACTTCGGTGATACGTTCTTCCAACATAGGTAAACAGCCTATACGTCTCGAAAGCGGAGTCCAGTGTTTCACCAAGAAAGTCCCTTTAGAATTCTGTAAATCTTTCACTAAACGTAAGGATACGGTATTGTTAGATCAGCAAGTGGTGGTAATTGGACCCAAGGCCACGTTAAAATTACAACTACCTAGTTTTGTGAGGATTGTTAATCAAGATAATCAAATACGGGTATCAGTTGATGATCCTACTAATAAACTCCAACGAGCAATGTGGGGCACCTCTCGAGGTTTAATTAATAATAATGTAATTGGTGTTAGTGAGGGCCATTTAGCGATTGTTCGATTTGTTGGTACGGGATATAGGGCGCTTTTGGAAACCGATGCAAACAATAAGACAATAGTGACGTTAAAGGTAGGGTACCCTTATACTCCCCAATTGAAAGTTCCGCCCGGGTTACTGGTGACTTCACCAAATCCTACGCGATTATTAATTGAAGGCCTGGATAAACAACAAGTGAAGTTATTTGCGGCTAGAATAAGAGAATTTAAGAAACCTGAAAGATATAAAGGTAAAGGTATATTTGTTGATAACGAGACCATTAAATTAAAGGAGAAAAAGATCAAGTAATTTCTGTACATAGATATAATTGAAATCAAACCAATTGTCAAATTTACTTCTCACTCTCACTTTTGAAAAATTTTCAATACTAAATGTTATCACAATTTTCTAAAACCCCATTTAAAACTGTGATATTCAAACGGTTTGCAGCTCAAATCACTTCAATACATGCCATACCTTCCATCCGAACCCAACCAAAACAAATAAACCATTCAGTGGCATCGACAAATGAAAGAAAAGCATTGTTATCAAGACCGGGATTATTAGGTATAAAACGAGGTATGATTAGCTGGTTCACAGATAAGGGAGAACAGCTAGCAGCTACAGTAATAGAAATAGACAGTTGTGAAGTGGTGGCAAACAAAACCCTTAAAACTGATGGGTACTGGTCGGTTTTATTAGGACATATTGATAAATTGAAAAACGTCAATTCTAATGACTTAATAAAGTTTGAACAGGCGGGAATATCACCAAAACGACAAATTGCAGAATTTAGAGTAAGAGATGAAACGGGCTTAATTGAACCGGGAACCGAATTAACCGCTGACTACTTTGCCGTGGGCCAATTGGTAGACATTAAAGGTGTAACTAAAGGGAAGGGATTTGCGGGGCCAATGAAACGACATGGATTCAAAGGATTACCAGCATCACACGGGGTGTCATTGGCGCATAGATCCCACGGTGCTATGGGTGGTAACCAGACCCCAGGAAGAATTTTACCTGGTAAAAAAATGGCGGGACGAATGGGTGGAAGAAATAGTACGGTATTTAATTGTGAGGTGTTGTATGCCAATGGGGAAGAAGGAATTATAATTGTTAGGGGACAAATCCCAGGCCCCAATAAAGCATTTATCAAAATAAGGGATGCCGTGAAACTCTATGGCAAATCTTTATTATCTATGAAACAAGATTAACCTGTACATAATTCAATTTACGGATTTTATTAAAACAAATCGTATACCAACTTGTCTGACAAAAGTCAAAACAATTTGAAGGGTTCCCAAAAAATTAAAAGTCAGAAAAAATCTGCTCTTTCAAACAATAATTAATTCAAACAAATCCCGGATGTTTCTGGTAAAAGGCAAGAAACATTTTCGAAGAATTTGATTTGAATAATTTTTCTCGCAAGCAAATGCTGTGATATTTATAAAAAAAAAATTAAGGTGTCTCAACCGATATTTCTATATACAGTAAACTTATTTAGTTCTAGTAATGACGGAGTTGGTTAAAAACTCCAAAGCACTTCTGGCATCAGATTCAGGCAATACTCTTAAATTAGCTAAAGCTTTATTACAATAATCCATAGCCAACTCTTTAGTTTTTTGTAATCCATTACATTCTTGCACGTGACGTCTAGCCAACTCGATATCACCAGGTTCATCAAATTTTCGTGATATTAATTCCCCAACTTCAGGTCTTTCTCTCCAGGAAAACAAAATAGGAGCCGTGGCCAAGCCCAATTTCAAATCAGCCTGGCTGGGCTTGCCAAAAGCCAGTTGACTCGACGTATAATCAAGCATATCGTCAACTAGTTGAAAACATAATCCCAAGTTTCTTCCAAACTCATAACAATTATCAATGATATTATCATGAGCCCCGCTCAATACAGCAGCAGCTCGTGACAGTTTAGACATTAATGATGCTGTCTTTAAATACGTTTTATGTAAATAGTATTCAAAAGCAGCATCGACATTGGTACTATGATCAATTTCTAGCGGCTTGGTAACAGTATATTCATGCAATTGCGTAGGCACTTTACCACTAGAAAATGGAATGGTCTTAGATTCACCATCATTGGTTATGGAATCGCTAGCGGTTTGATCCACGACGGTATTTTTCAACTGCATGAATTCTCCCTCCACAAGATTAGCAATTGTTGTTGATAATAACTCAATAACCTCGGGGTTTCTTAAACGAGCAATAGCCACTGAAGCTCTACCTAATAAAAAGTCTCCCGCTAAAATGGCCATTTTATTAGTAAATGCAATATTACCACTAGGCCTTCCACGTCGAGAATCTGATAAGTCGATAACATCATCATGGAGTAACGTAGCAGTATGGATCATTTCAACGATTTCTGCTAATCTTCTTTGTTTAGGCAAAATTCCATTAACCGAGTCAATTTCTGGAAGTTTATCCATTGGTTTCGATAACGGATTCAAAATAACCTTGGGATTTATCCCATACAAAATTCTCAATGGTGAGATTGAGTCATCAACCGATTTACCTGCAACAGAAGTCTCTAGGGGAGTGCCATTATAAGGTTTCTGGCTGGAAACATCTTCGAAATCAATCTTGATGCGATCTCGTTGTTCGGAAGGAATTTGGGAAAGGGCTTTCGATAATAATAACACTATTAACGGTCTGACATTTTTGCCTTCAGCTTCAAAGTAATACGACGAAACCCGGTTCAATGTAGGGTGGCCGCTACCTATTAGACTAGCAATGGATTTGGCAAGGTTCGACATTTCGTGACTAACAATCGAAAACGGATCATTGAATGCTTTAGTATTATTTGGTTGCACTAATTTCTCAGCAGTTTCTACTGCTGTTTTGAACGATGATGCATTTGTATTGGTTCTGGTAGAATTTCGATATAACTTTTTATTGCTCCAAAACACCGTCGTGTTCCGTTTGGTTATACGTATCATACTGGAAGCACAAAGTAGTACGAGTGAAAATTTCTCGATACGATTGCGGACAAGCGGTGCCAGAGCTGGTGCGAATTGGTGGGCGCAACTAGTCCGATAACAGGCCCTTATTTAGCGATATCTAAACAATACTTATTCACTACTTACTGATACAAAGCCCTCTGGGACGGATTCATATTTTCAAAAAACGCTTTTGGTGGAGTCAACGTCCCCAAATTCCTTGTTGCATGCAAATTTAAAAACGTCAACCCAAATAGGTAACTGGCATTAACCCAGCCAAAACCTTCTGTGGGGACATATTTGAAATCTGCACCTTGGTTACCATATTCAGCATCGACTCTATGAGCCGATTGGCCTTCTACCACGTTATATTTTTCAACTACTACTCCATTATAATCCGCAAAAGTCTTGGTAATTAAATATAACCACTTATAAACCAATCTTCGACAGACCCCATCAAACCCATAATTAGCGAGTCCTACCCATGCCAACATCTGTTGTGGTGCCCATCCATTAGGATAATCCCATTGTCTTGAGGGCCTAGACAAGTTGATGTGACCTCTTGATGTTTTCGTTCCTGCAACAAGACCTCCGTATTCTTCCAATTTAGATAATGAATTCGTAACTAACTTGTTAGCTTGATCATCCGTAGCCACTTTAGACCATAATGGCCAAAATGTGGTGGCTGATTCATATCCTGTTTGCTGTTGTGTCTTTATATTATAATCATAAAACATGGAATCTCGTTCGTTCCATAAATACTTGGTGATATTAATTCGTCTTTGATCTGCCAACTTAATCCATGGATCTTTGGTGACAACGGTTCCGTCATCTAATTCAAGACTATTATTAAAGAATGATTCAATTATAAACGCAATATCAATCTCATATTTGTATAATAGCGAATTCAAATCAACTGTCGCCAAATGGGCACATTTTCCTTCCAATCTATAACTCGTATCGTGACCACTTTCTCTTATAGCACGGTCATGTAAGAAATATTCATCCAAGGCGGGTTCATCAATTTGATCTGAATTGTACATGTCAATAAATTCTTCATGACACACGTTATATTTCACACAATAAGGTTTTAAAACTTCTATGAAATGGGATGCTTCAGTTTCTGGAGGTATTCCTACTCCTTCCGGATGATAACATGATAATTGTGTACGTTTATCAAATCTTGGTTCAGCAGTCCATACGGATCTATACTCCTTTATAGCTGCCCTAACGGCCCTACGTAAAAAGTCAATGGCCTTGTCTAATTCTTCAGGGTGTACTTCTACGTATTTATTGAATATTCTCAATACCATATCAGTTAGAAACGGCGGTTGGGAACGTCCTAGATAGTACGATCTATTGGCATTGAGTATTTTGCCATAATTGTTGATCTCATAAATGAAATTCTCTGCCATGCTTTTAGTTAAATACAAATGATGGGGATGTTGCGGCGTGGCGTCCACTAAGAGTCCAAGCGTTTCCATATATGAATCCCACCCATAGAATTCATTAAATCTCCCTCCTGGAACCACATACGGCTCAAATACCAAGTGATCCGGAGCTTGGGGGCTCGCATAAGATTGTAATGCTAATAAGCCGGGTTTCTTGTTGATAGATCTTATATAGTGAGCATCAATGGTTTCTGGCAAATATTGAATATCCAAATAAACATTAGGATCAGAAACCTTTATGGATTTAAAGTATTCGTACTGCTCAGTTCGATTGTAAGGAACATAAATACGGTGAATCTCAATAGTTTTACCATTTTCATCTACAAATGTTTCTGGTATTTTAGTATCCTTGGACATTGCAATAATATTATCGTTAGTCACTTGTCGAGTTAATTTCGACCAAAATTCAGTTGTAATCAATCGCTTTATTCTTGAAACCGGGTTTTCACTTAAACGTTCCTCATCTAGAACCAATTGACTTTTTCCTGCCCTCTTAGCAATTGCCAATTCTTGCAATAAATTAGATAACATATATGTACCTCGGATATCATATTGGTTATATCCGTTGGAATTAAGTGTCCCCAATTTCAATACCTTAGGCCCCGTGTCTTCAATAGTGATTTGATAATCATGATTGGTATCTTCATTCTTTAACAATTGCTCCAATGTCAAGTCAATGTCGGATATAAGAAACTTTTTAAGTTTATTGAACCCTGAAGCATCGTGTGACCTGCGTCGTAAGCTAAAACTAGGATCCTTGATGTTTTCACTGTCTTCATATATTGGAACTAGGGGCAAAGTTTCTGCCCCGGACTTAACCTGGTTATTTTGAGTGTCATCAATAAAAGTCTGTTTGTGCTTTGATTGGTTTTCAAAAACCGAAAATGTCCGTACCCTATTAAAATTACATTTACTCAATGCTTGGTAATACTGTTCTGCTGCTGAATACGTATCATCGTCTGAAGACGACGGATCGTGGTCGGAATGTGACGACTGCTCCATATAATGATTACACAAGTGAGCGTGTCTTGACTGGAAAATTATGTTAGAATTTTCGGAGTTTACAATTAGCAATTACAAGAGACATTTTACATCAAGTCAATTACTTACATAAACCATGTCGGGTTCTTCTGCAATTGGACATCAACACGACATATGTTCGAACCTTCTTCATGGTAGAAACACAATGAAATTCATGTGCTTGTGGAATTATCCCGGTGACCCTGGATTCTCCTATTACCCGAGAATCTCCAGAACTTTTGGTTGTCGCACGGTTGTCCGTCTGGGGTAATAAAAGACGCTTATTGCTCAACGAAAAATTATTTAAGGAGACATTCCCTACAAAATTTAGTTAAGATTAAAAAAATGGTTAAAGTTACAGTGTGTGGAGCTGCTGGTGGTATTGGCCAGCCATTGTCATTATTGTTGAAATTGAATTCGAAAGTCTCTGAATTGTCATTATTTGATGTCGTTAATGTTCCTGGAGTAGGTGCTGATTTGAGTCACATTTGTTCAAATTCCTCTACTGAATCCTTTTTACCATCATCAAAAGAAGATAAAACTGCTTTAGCCAGTTCTTTGAAAGGCAGTGACTTGGTTATTATACCTGCTGGTGTTCCAAGAAAGCCAGGTATGACTAGAGATGATTTGTTCAACATCAATGCTTCAATTGTTCAAGGATTAGCTCAGGGTATAGCTGAGACTTGTCCGGATGCTTTTGTATTGATTATCTCCAACCCTGTTAACTCTACTGTCCCCATTGTAGCTGAAACTTTCAAAAAGGCTGGTGTTTTCAATCCTAGAAAATTATTTGGTGTAACCACTTTGGATATTGTAAGATCCAATACGTTTATTAGTCAATTATTCCCCAAGGAAACCAAACCAACAGATTTCAATATTAATGTTATTGGTGGTCATTCTGGTGAAACTATTGTCCCATTGTACTCTCTTGGTAACTCTAAACAATATTTCGATAAGTTGTCAGAAGATGAAAAGGCGAAATTGATTCATAGAGTCCAATTCGGGGGTGATGAGGTTGTTCAGGCCAAGAATGGTGCTGGATCTGCTACATTATCCATGGCTTATGCCGGTTATAAATTGGCAGAATCTATTTTGGAATCGTTTGAAAAACCAGGTATCGTAGAATGCACCTTTTTGAATTTAGATGATTCCATCAAAGGTGCTGCTCAAGCCAAGAAATTGGTCAACAACTTGGATTTCTTTTCATTACCAGTTGCACTTTCCAAGAATGGTATTGAAGAAGTCAAGTATGACGTTTTAGAAAAGATTTCTGTAGAGGAAAAGAAATTATTATCGGTAGCCATTGAACAGTTGGCCAAAAACATTGAAAAGGGTGCCAAATTTGTTAACTAGTAAATACATTTCCCCCTTACGTTAGTCTCTTGTATAAGCAATTTAAAGTCGCGGGTCTCCTTTTTAAAAATTTTCTCATTTGTTGTTTTCGGTACGAAACGTTTGAGTGTTAATTTTGGTGTCAATTGATAACGTTAGCCATGGAATCAGTTCTAGACTTTTCCAAAGAGTTGGATGTCAAGCTATTTGACCAAGTAGTCACAACATTTTATTCAGGCTCCGGAGTTGACCAGCAAAAGGCCCAACAAGTGTTGAATCAGTTTCAGGAGAATCCTGATAGTTGGAAGACGTCCGATGCAATTTTATCCAATTCTTCCAACAGTCAAAGTAAGTATATTGCATTGAGTTGCTTGGATAAGTTGATTTTATATAGATGGAAATTAATCCCCGAAAATGAACGGGTAGGGATTCGGAATTTTATTGTAAATATGATTATTTCTCTTTGTGATGACGACACCGTGTTTGAAACTGATAAGGCATTGATCAACAAGATTGATTTGACTTTGGTACAAATCCTAAAACAAGAATGGCCTCATAATTGGCCGGAATTCATACCTGAGATTATTTTAAGTTCCCGATCCAGTTTTAACGTTTGTGAAAATAACATGGTGATTTTAAAACTCTTGAATGAAGAAGTTTTTGATTATAGTGATGAACAATTAACCCAGGCTAAAATAAAAACTCTTAAGCTGAGCATGAAGGCCGAATTTGAGGAGATTTTTAAATTGTGCTACGAGGTTTTAGATAAAGCCAATAAACCATCATTGGTGATTGCTACCTTGAACTGTTTATTGAAATATGTACATTGGATCCCTAAAAATTATATTTTTGATACTAATTTACTAAATTTATTGGGTAGTAAATTTTTACCCGTCAATACCCGATCCATTACTTTGAAGTGTTTAATTGAAATAAGTTCCCTTAGTGCTTCCGAATACGAACGTAAATGTTTGGAATTCTTTAAAAATTCTATGGATCAGATTTTTCAAATCATTCCTCCCGATACAAACTTGAAAAAATCATATAATCATGCCAGTACCGATGACCAGTCATTCTTGCAAGATTTGGCGATGTTCTTGTGCACATTTTTGAGTAATAACTTGTCTTTATTGGAACAGAATGATTTGGGTGACTTGTTAAATAATTCTTTATATTATTTAATTGAACTATCACGAATTGAAGAACGTGAATTATTTAAGACGTGCCTTGATTATTGGGCTCAATTTGTACGGGAATTGTACGGCGAAATTCAAATTTTACCTCAACAGGAATTAACGCCGTTGATGCAATTGAATTATGCCCCCAACTTGAGATCCGGCGTAATTAATGGCGGAGGTGCTCCTGATCCGGCCATATTGGCAAAATTTCCCTTAAGACAACATAAATATAAACCCATTTTATCAAAATTGAGATTGGTGATTATTGAAAATATGGTCAGACCTGAAGAAGTGTTGATTGTTGAGAATGATGAAGGAGAAATTGTTCGTGAATTTGTCAAGGAAAGTGATACAATTCAATTATACAAAAGCATGAGAGAAGTCTTGGTATATTTGACCCACTTAGATGTGGTTGATACTGAACAAATCATGATTGACAAATTATCGAAACAAATTGATGAAAGTGAATGGTCGTGGCAAAATATTAATACATTATGTTGGGCTATGGGATCGATTTCCGGAACGATGAATGAAGATATGGAAAAACGGTTTTTGGTGTCCATCATTAAAGACTTGTTATCGTTAACGGAGATGAAACGTGGTAAGGATAACAAAGCGGTGGTAGCATCGAATATCATGTATATAGTTGGGCAATATCCTCGGTTTTTAAAAGCACATTGGAAATTCTTAAAGACCGTTATTAACAAATTGTTTGAATTTATGCATGAAACTCACGAAGGTGTTCAAGATATGGCATGTGATACATTTATTAAAATCACTACAAAGTGTAAGAAACACTTTGTGGTTGTACAGGCTCAAGAACGAGAACCGTTTATACATGAAATCACTCGAAATGTTCAGCAGATTACCGAAGATTTACAGCCTCAGCAAGTCCATACATTTTACGAAGCATGTGGGATAATTGTTAGTGCTGAGAATATTAAAGAATCCAGAGATAAATTATTGAGTGATTTAATGGCATTGCCAAATATGGCCTGGAATGCTATAGTTAACCAAAGTGGTAAAGATCCACAATTATTGATTCATAATGAAACCGTTAAAATCATTGCCAATATAATTAAAACCAATGTTGCTGTGTGTAAAGCCTTGGGACCGGGATTTTATCCGCAATTAGGCATGATGTATCTTGATATGCTTTCATTATATAAAGCTGTAAGTTCGATGATTTCGGATTCTGTAGCCAAAGATGGCGTTATTGCAACTAAAACCCCCAAAATAAGAGGTTTAAGAACTATCAAGAAGGAGATTTTAAAAATGATCGAGACTTATATTAATAAAGCCGACAATTTACAGGAAATAGTTAGAGATTTGACGCAACCGTTATTTGGAGCTGTTTTGGAAGATTATCAAAATAATGTCCCTGACGCAAGAGATGCGGAAGTGTTGAATTGTTTAACGACATTGGTGGCTAAAGTGGGTCACATGATACCTGAGGGGGTTGTACTTATTCTTCAGAATGTGTTTGAATGTACTTTGGATATGATCAAGAACGATTTTGTGGAATATCCTGAACATCGGGTTGAATTTTACAAACTCTTGAAAGAAATTAACAATAACAGTTTCCAAGGATTATTACAATTATCAGGAGATGCATTTCAAAGTTTGATAAATGCCGCCTTATGGGCGTTTAAGCATAACAATCGAGAAGTGGAAGAAAACGGGTTGGTATTGACGTGTGAATTATTAGAAAACGTTGAAAAACTTGGCAATACGCCTTTCACAAAGGCATTTTACACTAATTTCTATTTCCAAATTCTTTCTGATACGTTTTATGTAGTCACTCAGCCGGACCACAAATCGGGGTTCACGATCCAAGCACAACTATTGGCACAATTGATTCATTTAGTTGAGGATAATGTCATCCAAGTGCCCTTATACACTCCGGAACAAGCCAGTGAAGGAACTTCGAATTCTGACTTTTTAAAGCAATATTTGGGGCATTTATTATCGTCAGCATTTGAAAATTTACAAAAGGAACAATTGGTGAATTTCCTTAATGTATTAACGAAAACTTATAAAGAACACAACAAGTTCAATGCTACAGTGCGAGACTTTTTGGTACAGATCAAACAATTTGGCGGCGATCCCACCGATTATTTATTCGCAGAAGACAAAGAGATTGAAAAACAAGAACAAACCAAACTACAAAGACAACGGGATATGCAAGTTGGTGGATTAATCAAACCTTCTGACATGGATGATTAGCGTTGCTTAGTGTCTTAAAATATACGATATAATTCTTGCAGTGTTCTTCTGTTCTTGTAGTGTCTTGTTCTCATAGTAGTAACAGTTCGCGTGGGAAAAAATTTTCGATAAACATGTCAGAAGAAATCAAGAAAGAAGAAGCCAAAGTTGAAGACACAAAGGCACAGCCTCCAACTGCCAGTGTCTTCTCGATGTTTGGAGCCAAAAAAGATAAGAAGGAACAGAAGGAAGACCAAGAGGACGAAAAGGAAGAAAAGAAGGTAAAGGAAGAGAAAAAGGATGAAGATGCTGAAGACGCAGAAGCAGAAGCAGATGTACATTTTGAGCCACTAGTCCAGTTGGAAAAAGTTGAAGTTAAAACTAATGAAGAAGATGAGGAAACCATATACAAAGTTAGGGCCAAACTATTCAGATTTCACGGAGATTCTAAAGAATGGAAGGAAAGAGGAACTGGGGACGTTAAGTTTTTGAAACACAAAACTACATCCAAAGTCAGATTATTGATGAGAAGGGATAAAACACTCAAAGTTTGTGCCAACCATTTTATCTCGCCAGATTATGAACTAACCCCAAATATTGGATCCGATAGATCATGGGTTTATAATGTAACTGCCGATATTTCTGAAGGCGAACCCGAAGCTCAAACCTTGGCTATTAGATTTGGCAACAAGGAAAATGCTGATAAGTTCAAGGAAGTGTTTGAGCAAGCTAAAGAGGCTAATAAGAAATAAGTCAATATATAACTATTCCCCAGTACGTAACAGTTCGCACGGTGGTGGCGGTCGCGGCGGCGGCCTAAGTTAACGGTGGTAGTGTGTGAGGGTTTTGCAATAATGGGTGCGTGGGTCTAATTAACTGCGACCAATTGATGCAAATTCATTTACAAATATAACTATTTGGTAACCATACAGAAATAGGTAAGTCACCCAATGAAGTACGGAAAATATTTAGCGTCACGACAATTAGAATTACCAGAATATTCTGGGCATTTTATCAACTATAAGTCATTAAAGAAATTAATAAAACAATTAGCAATACCCCCAAAGAACCTGGAACAACCTTTGAGTCCTATAGAGATTTTAAAGGAGAATAAAGCAACATTTTTCTTTCAAGTAGAACGACAGTTGGATAAGGTCAATTTGTTTTATCTTGAAAAACAAGCAAACTTGGCAGTTAATCTTGATTTATTGTTGGTACAACGTAATGAATTATTTTCTAATATTAAATCGATTTTGACTAATGAACAGTTTAACGATTCCAACTTTAATGCTAACTTCAAAAATTCTATCACCTATTTGAATTTGTATCAGAACTTTAAAAAAATCCATCAGGATTTATTACGGCTTGAACAATTTATAGAATTAAACGAAACAGGGTTTAGTAAAGTAGTAAAGAAATGGGATAAACGGTCCAAGTCTCATACGAAAGAGTTGTTTATTCTGAAAGCAGTAAATGTTCAGCCTGTCTTTCATAAATACGAAATTAATGAGTTGAGTGATTTGGTTACTTCCAGTTTACTTGATCTAGAATCCATTATTGACGGGGATTTAAGCCCCATTAAAAACTTTAATATTTCCAATTTTCATCATGATCAATTAATCAACTCATTGTCAGGATCCTTAGGCAACTTAGGTCATCCTGATACTAATAAAATAGAACCTGTAGCTGATGCAGAGACGGGGAACCCTCATAATATCAATAATTTAGCTATTCGAACCAGTTCAATCACAGGTTTGGGTAATGACGGTATTAATTCTCTTGAAAATGTTCAAATCGATGAATTGTATTCCAGTTTTGTTAATATCGCTACAATTAAAGAACCGGATTTACCATTATTAACACGATGGATGGATAAAGTGAAAAATAGTGCCAAAATATCCGTTACTAATCAATTAAGATCTCAAGTAGAATCAATTACTTCCCATCAGGTGGAGTCTCATCCGGCTTTTTTCCAATTAGTTAAATCGAGGTTTTCCAGAGTGTTTCTCTTGTCCATTCCTAACTTAAAGATTTCTGACAACTTTTTACGGAGTTTCTTGGAACAAATCGATTACAATATCAATATACTTCAAACGTACGACGACTTCAATAATAGCAAAAGTATTTTACACTGTTGTTGTTCCATACCGTCTTCGTCTACACAAGAAAGTATGATCATTAATAACGGTGTAAAAGTTGTAAAATCCGCAGATCTCATCAATCATTCAAGATTATTTATAATTGAACGGGTGTTAAACACGTTGGATGAAAAGGATTTACAGGGTTTGTTGATTTTACGGGACTTTAATGGCAGAAACTGTTTACATTATGCGTCACAATTTAATAGAACTGATTTATTAATGAAACTTTTAGCACATTTTCCCAAATCACATATTGATGATTTGGATAATGAATCAATGTCGCCATTGTTATTAGCTATTAAACATAAACACTTTGAGGTCATCAAAACATTGGTGGAATATCAGTGTACGATTTATCCTGAAACCAATGATGAAACTTTACAATATTTGCCTATAAATTTTGCTTGTAAAATTGGTAATTATCAAACTGTACTGTACTTGTTATCTACGGGTGTACCGAACTCCGACTTTATCAATAACCAAGACGTTGAAGGATTACTGCCTTTACATGTAATTGCCCGATCAGGACACCATTTTCTTATACAGCTATTAGTAGAGAATGGCGGGGATATTAATCAAATTGATAGTTTAAACAAATGGCCTCCTTTGTTTTATGCTGTTCTGGAAGGTAATTTGAAGTCCACTCAAGAATTATTAAAATATGGGGCTAAAGTTGACATTGTTGATGAGGATGGATATAATGTTTTGTACTATAGTGTTGTAGAAGGGAATATTTCCGTACTAAATGAATTGTTAAAGTTTCACTCGGAAATAGTGGGGCCTTCTAAAGATTTGACAAACGATAATGTTAAGGCTAGTAGTAATAATAATAGTTCTACAACACGAAGTAGCAAAGATACAATTTTGAATGAAGAGGATGACTCGGAAGATAGTGGTTCAAGTCTTGGGAAAATTGACAATAAAGATAAACCTATTGATGCAATTCCTGATCTTCAATTGCCCCCACCAGTTTTACCGTTGAGACGGTATGGCCATAACTTTTTAGAGCAGAAAGTGTTGATTGAGTTGGTTTTCCCTAATAACTCCAACTTTATAAATTTATTCAATTCTTCAACGGATTTGAAACCAGGAAGAATCACCTTATCGTCGAACATTAGTGACATTGTCCCGAGAAATATCATTTTACCGGCTGCTGAAGAATCTCGAGTCAACAGTTGTATTTTTCAAACCGATATTGATTCTTTAAATGAGTTTCGAATTGATTTTGAGATCTTTCCTAAATTCGGTACAAGACTTATTGCCAAAACAACGGTTTTATCATTTGCCACGATTGACACGTCATCACCAGAAATCAATTATTTACGATTACCCTTGTTTGACTTGAGACTTAAGAATATCGGTGAAATCAAATTCAACTGTCAGGTGATTTTCCCATTTGGTGGAACGCTTTTAGAAGCTTCAAAGTTTGATACGTACTGGAAATCGTCAACGACATTCACCAAACGTAGCAAAATACAAATACCTAATAACGGCATAGCCACAACGTCCTGTCTTTCACCATCAAGTATATCTAATATTATTGGTGATGTGCTGAGTACTGCCACCAATGCCCCGGGAAATTTGTCGACAATAAGTCCGAGTGGAATTATTAATTCTGCTAATGAATTTACTGCAAGTAGTTCATCGTCTTTTGTCACAGCTACGTCGCTATCAGGCAGCTATCTTCGAATTAAAATATGTTTATTGAATGATGGAACTCCAATAGTTTGTCCAGACTGGTCCATATCCATGGCCGATAATATTGATTTGTATCTCCCAAATCTATCGTTAGACCAATTGACTTCAATTACCGATAATTTGTTTGATTATAATCGGGTATTGAATGATTTATATAACATGACAGTTAAAGATATTCTGTTGATCAAGAAACTTTTAAAGATTATTTATATTCCTTTAGAAGTCATTTTACAATTCATTAATAGTGAAATTAATTTGAATCTAGAAATAATCTTCCCTTCAGAGTATGAGATTTCTAATTTACCTTTCATTGGTAATGTTTCACTGTCGTTAAATAATTTCATTGATTTTACCTTGAATGATATTTTCAATCATTTACGTTCCCAGAGGTCTCAGGATAAGACTAATCGATCAATTATCTTTATGTCGTCGAATTCATTGATTTGTAAAATATTGAATTGGAAGCAACCCAACTTCCCGGTGTTTTTGGTGATGAATGGAATCTCGTACAATTCTGGAACAAAGTTATTTGAATCCCGATCTACCAATGGGTTTCTTTTAGTGCATCCTGATGCTGACCAATCATCGGATGACGACGTTTCCGATAAACATTCTAATTCCGATAAATTGATTCAAAATGATCAGGAACAAACATCAAAGTCCATTAAAGATGCTGTTAATTTCGCTGTTAATAATAATTTAATTGGAATAATCACTTCCATACACTTACTTAGTTTGGTGCCCAAATTGATTCCCTTGATACGATCACGAGGATTAGTTTTGGTAGCTACTAATGACGTCAATGAAGAGCCATCAATCTACTCTACAAAAGAGTTAGATATTTATACAAAAACAGAGATTAATGGGTTGAGATTCGATGATATATTAACTTTTAAGGATGACATAACTATGTAATTAAAACATCAACGCCTGCGTCTTGGTGGTGGTGGTGGTGGTTTTGGAGAGTGCTCCTTGTTTATATTAAATGGTGATGGTGAACGATATGGTGATTTAGGTGGTGGTGGTGGGGGTGCATTTTTGATTCCAACATTCTGTTTGGTGTTTAAATATTCATGAGGTAGGGCTAAAAGGTGAGTTGATGACTTTTCAAGTGTTGGAGCTTTAAAGTTATTATGAACTATTGTATGTAGATAATAATCATCTCTTGATGAAGATCGTACCGACGCTACTTTAGTGAAAGAATGTGCGAGGGAATCATTAGACGAATTGTTTGAAGTATCTTGTAAATAAAACGATTTCTTCTTCTTCAACCATGGAACTGTTAAACACCGATTGGCCAAGTCAGAAATCAACTTTATGTTCGGATCAGCTTCTTCACTTGAGCCATTGATAAATTGATGTAACATTTCGTTAATATCTTCACGTTTATAATATTGTGGTAATTCACTTAATTGAGAAAACGTCATCATTGGATATAATACTTTCAAGTACGTAATTACTAAAGCTTGATTATCTTTATCAGCTCCGGTATACGGTAAATCATTCAACTCTCGAACGAAAATATCCACCAAGATTTTCAAATCATTTAAATAGTAAAGTTTTGATGTATATGATGAAGTAAATATTAAATATAAGAATTTAAGGATCAATATTTTAATGATTTGGGATTCTTCACGATTCAAGTGAAATACTAAAAGGTTCATAAAGACCGAAATTTTATGATTTATTGAGTCGGTAGTTGATTCTAAATCATTATCCATGAGTTCGTCAAATACTTTATTGCGTAAATTGCTAGTATATGATTTCATTAAATACTGTTCGTTGATGAGAAGAAGCAATTTAAACTCTTCATAGGAAATTAAATGGTCCTCGTTCTCCCAGTCCTCTTGGATTTCATATTCCCGGAAATTATTGGCTAATAAATGATTAATAAGAACTGAGATCAATGTGGTATTTGCAATTAAATCGTCAAACTCCGTATCGGTCAATAACTCAATGTGGAACAAGTATTCAAAGATTATATCACAACAAAACTTTAAAAGGACGTACAGCGGTGGTTGCCTAGTGATTTGACTCGCCACAAAATTGGAAATTATTGTCATAAACTTAAACTCTCGCAAACAGTCATATAGAGATTCTACATCCACACAAACAGTAAGCTCTTTAAACTCCGATTCCAGATCCCATTCGTCTTGGGAATTCTTAATCTTTAACACTAAATACAAAATTACACAGATTAGTTCTTGCATGTTCTGGTCTTGGAGTCCAGTGTCGGAATGGGAATCATCATGAGCCAAACCAGTGAATACTTGCAATAGACTAAGAATCTTGCCTAAACACCATCTATAGTTTTTTACAAATAGATTAGACATTAAAAGTTTCATTGCAAACACTGATAGTTCGTGATAACTTCTTTCTTTATCCTTACTTCCGATTAAATCTACGACGGTTTTCATATATACTGATAGATTCTGATTACACTCACTGGGATCACTATTTCGTAAATACCGAATTAGGTCATTATCTAAAATATCGTTCGTTGGGAATGACGTGTTGGGGAATCCATCGGTTGGTTTTGACTTGACAAATCCCAGAATATTGAAATTGAGCATTAAGGCTCACAGTGTATATTTGTATGGTGCGGCCAGCTTTTGTGCGAGATGACTGGAGTGACTTTAGATTGCAACTATCGACATTACTCTGGTAACATTTTATAAGTTTGTTCATATATATATATATCATATAAATATTGCTGAATTACCCTAATTGGTTCTTATAAGCTTTATATAATATTTAGTACAATAGAGCAGTAGTATGTAAAGTATTCATCAGATAACGGTCACAATAGATTTCTGTTACCTTACTTGATTGTACAAATGTCATTATGGCTATATCAAATAATGTATATAATCAAATATATAGCGTATCGCTGATAATATCGCGCATCATGGACTTGAACAACTGTGGGGTTTGCAAATCTCCAGACGAAACCGGGAAAGTATGGTTGGAATGCGATGGTTGTGGGCAATGGTTTCATAGTATCTGTTTGAAAATCAGCGTTGGGCAAATCAACGAAATGTTATACTACCATTGTCGAAAATGTGAGCCCCAATTAGGACCCTCAGTATTAAAACGAAGACTGAAACGAGCAAAAGTTAATATTGACTATACGGCATTGAACGAAGGAGATTCGTTTGCTATTGATAAGTCAATCCATCCACATGTATATAAATTCCATGACTTTGCAAATGAAGTAATCGTTACCGATAAATCTAATACATATGTAGATATACTAAGTGATTTGACAGTTGATTATGTAATGTCCACCCATATCACCAAACCCATATTGATTCCTGAAAACATAAGAGGGGTTGTAGGCATGGAATTACCCTGTAGCAAGGAGAAAATAACTATTGATTATATCTTAGATAAGGTGGGCTCCGATACTCCGGTAGAAGTAATGGACGTTTTATCACAACAAGGAGTAAGTCCCGGGTGGAGGATGCAGCAATGGCGAGATTATTTTGTGACAGACGAAACAAGTCGAGATCGAATAAGAAACGTGATATCTCTAGAGATAAGTGAAGTTGAAGGGTTGGGCAAAGAGTTTAAACGGCCTGATATGGTTAATAAATTAGACTTGATTGACAAAATATGGGATAATACTCAAAGGCCACAAGTGACCAAGTATTGTTTAATGTCAGTAAATGGGTCGTTTACAGATTTCCATATTGATTTCGGAGGCACTTCAGTTTATTATACGGTCTGTCGTGGATCAAAAACATTCTTGATGTTTCCTCCCACTCCTGAAAACCTTGATTTATATACGTCGTGGTGTTTAGAGGAAAATCAAAATTACATATGGTATCCTGAGTACCTGAAATCAATTAAAGGCAAGAATACCAAACCTCAAAATGGGTTTAAAGTCACATTAAATCCAGGTGATATATTTATTATACCCAGCGGTTGGATCCACTGTGTTCATACACCCCAAGATTCTTTAGTAATAGGTGGAAACTTTTTGACGATGATGAATATGAAGACCCAAATAGATGTTTATAATATTGAGAAACAAACCAATGTGCCTATGAAGTTTCGACACCCGCAGTTCAATAGAGTAATATGGCTAGCTAGTTGGTATTATTTTAATCACAAGACAGAATTCCTTACCGATATAGGATATAATTCTCATATCAAACAAGAACGTGTTCAAGATATGTTAACACAGCCTCGGAGTATCTTGACAACAATGTTGGCCCATATTGAAAACCATTACGAATTAAGCAAAACTAACCAAACTGCTAAAAAAAGTATTCCTTCTGTAATTGGCAACATTCCTCAGTATCTTGATAAGCTCCACCAATGGAGTGAGGAATTTAAGTAAATCCCAATTTATAGTAATAATAAATAAACAGTGCGGCTTATATAATCCTGATGTCAATGTCCGAAGACCCAATAGCCTATAGAGGCACGAGTAGTTCGAATACTGACAAGGAAACGCATTCTGGAATTGCCCCCAATAGTTATAAATTATCTGACGAGACCAGTTTTGACGTAAAGGAAGAACCTGTGTCACAACCTTCGTTTTTACGGACGGTAATAATTTCGTTTCGGCCAGATTATGTTTTGAATCATTTGGACTTTGAATCGTTCAAAGTTGTTCTTAGGACGTGGGTACAGAATTGGGGGACTATTTTTGTCACTATTATTCATTCCTCGAATGTTTGGATTGGAATTACTTCGTATCTTTTCCAGATTTTTGGCTTTATCGCTCCAGCTGGAGGTGGCAGTATAATTTTGAATATATTTATTGCCCTATTATGTTCAGTATCGGCATCTGTTGCTTGGGCATATGCAATTATTTCCCTGGCTATTGCCGTTAAAATTAGAGGTTGGCCTACAAGATTAGAAATTGCCCAACAGCTTATTATGGAAGGAGTTTGTACTCCCGAAAATATACAAGTCTGTTTAAGGGACCAAATTTTCTCCGGTCAGTTTCTTAGTACTAGATGTTCGGTGATTCATGCTATATTTTTGTTTTTGGGAGTGTTATTCTTTGGAATGCTTCAGAAAGTTCATCCATTATTAAGAGTGTCCTATGTAATTTCAATGATTGTGTTATGTCTTACAATCTGTTATAATATTTTAATTCCGTACTTTGACCCTTTGCTTATCTCGTGGATGGTTCTTAAAGCAATTTATTTTACGTTTGCTGTAAAAATAGTATCATCAATTGTGATTTTCCCTGAAACTTCCAATTATAGCTTTTTCAAGGGGGTTCTGGGAACGTTAAAGGCCTTGGAAGCGGTCAGTGAATGTAACATCCGATTTTTCAAGTCCATGAAACCTTCAGAAGCAAACTTTTCCAATTATAAAAAATTACATAGCGATATTGTTAATATCCGTAATATGATGGTCCCCTTGGAATTACATGCTGGGTTATCGAACCTTGAAGTCTCATATGGAAGATTAGGCCCCGGAGCTGTGGGAGAAATAAGGTCCCACTTGAAGAACTTTATAAATGTCACGGCTTCATTTGGTTATCTTTATCAATTGATTGATTCTCGACAAAATTTGACTAAGGGTAAAACCTTGAATGATCGTCATAAATCTGTTGTTTCGATTCATGACCATGACCATGAAGGGCACTCCAAATTATTTGGATCTATTCATCAAGTTTATAAACCTGTGGGGGAATTTGAACATCAACGAAGGTTAAATTTGATCAAGGAACGTTTGGCCCAAAAATCATCAGTGATAAGTTTAAAGGATCTTGATACAATTTCCGAATTATTAAAACCATATTTCCTTGGATACATGGAACGAAATCTTGAAGCCTTGAAGGCTGTCAACGAGTGGATTATTACTGCCAATAGTTTCCGGTTTTACACGATATTCAAAGCCGGCAATCATCAGCAACAGCAGCAGCAGAAACATCAACAATTGATGACAGTTAAACAAGATTTGGTGGCTCTTCTGAAAGAATTGAGAGATACAGCTACGATTGAAGAGTATTTCAAAGATAAAGCCAAGGATGAAGAAACAATGCTTGCATTGATTAGTGAAGCTGCAATGTCGACGCTTTTCATTGAAATGCACACGAAACTGCTTTTAGTGTTTGTGGATGTTTTATTGAGTATTGATGAACATTTCCCCAAACCTCAATTCTGGACGAAATTTTCCAAAAGCATATTTGATCCTTCCAAGAACATTTATCACGGGGTATCAGCCGACGAGCCTCAAGAAGAAGTGCCTTCGTACTTTGAACCCCGGGTCCAACTCCGAAATCCCGACTCTTTACGGCCTACAAGTGTTTTCCACGTGATCAATACCAAACTTGTCAAAGGGTATAATTTATTGTTTGACGAGTATTTATGGTTTTGGATCAGATCCGGCTGTTTGGTAGTAATTACGGCCGTACCTTTTATGTGTAAGACTACGGCTGGTTGGTACACTAGAAACAAGTTAGTGTGGGTAGTGATTATGTGTGCGGTTTCCACTACTCAATACACTGGAGAAACTATTTATATGTTTGGGGCCAAAATGGTGTACACGTTTTTTGGGTGTGTCGTGGGAATGGTGGCGTGGTACATTTCGTCGGGTCATGGTACTGGAAACCCTTATGGATTTGCTGTGGTTACGGCAATTTTGTTTGTGCATATGGCATATTATCGCCATTTTTCCAAGCACAGCTCATTTATTCCCCAGATCCTTTATCCAGTGACCACTGTTTTGGTGTTGGGGACCAGTTGGGTGGATGGTAATATAACGAATCAAGTTGGAAATGTAGGATATGGGTTTCGACCAGCTTATACGAGGTTTATTTCTGTGGTTATTGGGCTTGCCATTGGATTTTTTGCTAGTATTATACCCAAACCTAAGAGCAGTAAAGTTGCGATTAGAAAGATCATAGCTAATGTCATTGATGAAATGGGTGAAATCCATTGCGATGTTACTTCGTTTGCACTTCGGAGAATCGACAACCCATCGGTACACATTACATCCAGGCACGACCCATCAATTGAAAGATTAAGATCGATATTAATCAAATTGGCCAACACATCGATATTAAGCATTGCTGTGGATCATGAGATTACGCTTACAGGGAAATGGCCTGCTGCCAAATACGCCAATTTACAAATATTAGTAACGGATATTGTCCATTTGTACACGTGTTTGATTATGATTTTGAATGAGATTGAAAATACCGACAAATGGATAAACCATATTATAAATCGGGCGGGATGGTCGGATATTAATATGAATGCTGATCTTTTATCAACGATACATATGTGTTCCCGATCATTACGATGGAAAACAGCGTTACCCAAAGTTACACAAGCAACGCTATCGTTGACTCATTTCAACTTGTTACGACAACAATGGGGAATAAATAAGTATTCGGTGAATGAAAGATTATACAATTCCGATATGAGCCAACCACAGGCCACCATTCCCAATGACTTGCACAAATCCATGACCGAGAATTTGGACTACCACGCAATGTTCAGCCATGATGGTAATTTGAACGTAGTGTCATTAATTATATGTCACATGATTTATTCGAAGATAGATGAGACTGCGATTATTACCAAATCCTTAGTTGGTGAAAAGTACGATTTAAATGAAGAGTTGTTAACCAGACAGTTTGTTGACTTTGCCACTGATGAAAAGAAAGTGAACAAAGATTTCAAATTAGACTAAACAGTAATCAAACTTATAAGCTTAATAAAGACCCTTTATCTCTGACTGCTTCGCCATACTTTTTAATCCGAATAGCTTGGATGGCAATGAACCCTGATGTATCTTCAGGAGAAAATCCCGTTAATTCATCCATGGAGGATTCTGTAGCATCATAAAGTTTCTCAGTATCTGAAGATCTTCCCAATATAGTCAATGTTCCTTTATAACAACTTGCTCTAACCGATCCATTAACTGTTCCTTGCGATGGCTGGATCATTGACCTGACATATTCACCTTCAGGAGTAAAGTACATACCATTGTAAAGAATCTTGGCGTAACTAGGAGTAACAAACTGATCTCTTAATGCTCTGACTTCTCTATCTAATGTTAATCCTTCAAGATCTATGTGAGTAGACCTTAAAAGCGTCAACCCTGGAGTTTCATAGCATCCCCGTGACTTTATACCAATAAACCGATTCTCAACAATATCAATTCTCCCCACTCCGTTCCGTCTGGCTAATGCATTGGCCTCCAAGAATAGTTCAACAGCATCAGTAATAACCCTTCCGTCTTGTAAAACTAATTTCAGTGGTAATCCCTTATCAAATTCAATTGTGAATGGCTCAGGTTTGTCAGGAGCATCCAAGGGATCGATAGTTAATTTCCACATATCTTTAGGTGGCGTGGTATCAGGATCTTCTAAAATACCCGCTTCAAATGATATATGTGCCAAATTCTCATCAGTAGACCATGGTTTAGCCTTGGTTTGACTAACTTCAATGCCCTTTTCACTAGCATACTCTAATAAATCCTTCCGCCCAGCAAACCGATTAAAAAACTCGGGGTCTCTCCATGGTGCAATAACTTTCACGTCCGGCTTCAACGCATAAAAGGATAATTCAAACCGAACTTGATCATTTCCTTTACCAGTACACCCATGCGATACCGCAAAACATCCGTTGTCTTCAGCAACTTGGATTTGGGCTTGGGCAATCACAGGCCGGGCTAGTGACGTTCCTAATAAATACACATTCTCATACACCGCATTGGCTTGAATCGCTGGAAAACATACTTTTTCAACAAATTGTTTACGAACATCTACACATACAAATTTAGTAGCTCCAATGGCCAAAGCCTTCTTTTCAGCCGCTTCAAAATCCTCTTCTTGACCGATGTTAGCTAAAAATGCCACTACCTCATAGCCCTGTTCCAATAACCATGCCAAGATCACCGAGGTGTCCAATCCTCCACTATAAGCCAAACAAACTTTTCCTTTGGTCATAATATATTTTTTCGATTACACATCGCGGTAATTTTATTATTACCATTTTCGGTGTGAGTCATATATGTCGTGTCTGTAGCATATAATCTTAAAAGGTAATGTTTATACATTTGTCTATAAAAAGTTAATTCAAAACTAAAACAAGTTTAGCAAGTATTTCCTGGGTAATATCACGTAAATGCTCCACCTTCAATTCACTTAATAATCTAGTTACCAGTCTAAGTAAACCGTATGTCAGCGCATCGTAATTATTATTGATATAGGTCAACAACCCATTAAGCAATAACGTGATTTCTTGAGTTAATATCGAGTTCATGGGTAACTTATTAACTAATTTCGACTCTTCGATGACTCGTCTTAAACTAAAAATTAACCTTACAAGGAAATATTTAAAGCTTTGGTGACTAAACTTACCATCTCCTGGAGATCCTTCGATAGAGTATTTTATCAACTGCTCAAGACATATAAGTTTCATTTTGTTTAGTTGATAAAACTCCACCTGTTTCGTAGTTCCAAACACATCATGGAAATTATAGGATACAAAATTGTTTATAGTAATCTCAAGATCATCATTAAATAGTTCATAATCAATTTCATTAAATTTATAGAGATATGAATTGTTATAAATATTTTTAATGAGCTGATTAATTGTATCTTCATTGGTCAAATGAGGTGATATTAAGTTGATGAGTTTGAAGTAATGCTGAATATTGATGTCTTCTTGTTGTTGGTTCTGGGCTAGAAAATCAACTTCCACGCAATAAGTAATTAATTTCCAAGTTTCTTGATCATTGGAATCACTGTTGAAAAAGGTCTCAATCAAAATTAAAAGAAACTCGCTAGCTTCCACCCAATTGACGGCCTTATTTTCAACAATTTCCAACATACACTTTTGTAATTTAACCAAGGTTCCGTCATTAATAATACTATTGATATCAGATATTTTCCCATAAGCCACTTTTATCAAGGCCATAGCTATATTGCTTATAGATATGAAAGTTGGCAATTTATATTTCAGTTTTAAATTGGAATTCATCAATTTACTTTCAATCTTTTCTCGGATTTTGAACTGATAAACTGAAAGATTGCCCAACTCTTTCAAGATCAAAGAATTGATTTCGTCACATGGTGGGTGTTTGTCAATAAGTAGCTCAATATTGATCATAATATTCTTTTGCAATGTTGTAGGAGTTTCATCATCTAATTTATAAACTATAATCGGATAACGTAAGACCTTTGTGAAGATATTTAAAATTTCGGAAACCATCGCTATGGTAATCTGCGTTTGCATCAAAAACTTTTCATGAATCAACGGAAATAATACTGCCAAACAATTCAATTGTTCTAAATACGTATCGACATCACTAAACTCATAATCTATTGGAATACTTCTCCAGAAATCATAAAACATATTCAACACCGATATACTGACATTTAAATTTAGAAGATCGTGAAACTTAGTTAATACAATGATGTTAATTTCAATGCGCTGTAATCCAATTAACTCTTTGTTGAACTTCACCAACTTCCCCCAAATTTCATCGTCCGACGGCGTAAATTTCTTGTAAATTGAAATCATTCCATCCAACTTCAATCTAACCGTTTCTTTAAATTCTGGCCCCAAGTCTTTTACTAGAAAGATTTCATTAAATATAAGCGAATATATTGTCGACCAATGAGTGGGATTGAATGATTCACCATGGATTTCAATAATTTCAAAAAATGTTTGTAATGAGCCATCTCTTACCTGGGCCCGTTCGTCTTGGGATAGTTTTATCAATTGAAGTAACAAGTAGATTTGAAATTGGCGAATATCTTCATTTGAACTATTCAGTTGCTCTGTAATATTTGCGCCAGTGGATTCATTTGTCAAGTCCTGAAACTTCTTGAGAGAATCACTAATCAACCAAAAATAACTAATTGAACTAAATGAAATGTTCAAATCATTCAGATGAATGCAGAAATTGAACAAAGTATCAGTCAAAACCCTAAACTTACTTAATGGTAAAAACATGATAAATTCATTCATAATCAATTTTAAACAATTGAATGAGCTATTGATAATTAAAGACTCCTTCTCACCATAATTGTGATCAAAAGACTCGTTGATCATGGCAAATATGGTGTCCCATATCTCTTCGTCTACCAAACGCTTATCATAGCTTTCAAACATTCCATTGAGTGTCGCTAATACTTCGAGATGAATCTGTACATGGTTATTAATCGTCAATGTTTCGTTTTTCTTAAGTCTATCAAGTAATGTATTTAATCCTTTTAAACAGAGCAAATTAATGGAATTATAATGTACTTCACTCTTGCTAGCCTTGTGAGTTAGTTCTTTTATAAGATCAGTATACATCGTAATAATATAGCTTTTAAAATTAAAGTTCAATTGGCTATTAATCCCCAGTTCTATGAAAAAGTCTATTAATGAATTATAAATGTCTGAATTTACAACAAAATGGTCCAGGTTAAGAGTAGATATTTCATAGACCTTTTTAATGAAGAAAGCCTTATTGTGACTGCAAAATGGACTTTTAAGATTGGAATCTTTGTCCGTTATATTATCATTGAACAACTCTATTAATGAAGTTAGTAAATGCAGAAAAATATCAACGGGATAATCCTTTATGCTGTCATACAACTTAGACATTGAATTGGTAATGGTGGTTATATCTTGAGTGATCTTTTTGTCATGGTTCCCACTAAATTCATCAGCTCCATTGATATAATAATCACTCCATTGTAATGTTATCCAAATAATCTTCCAAGAATCGTTCAACGTAGATCCAAGCGATGTTCCAAGATTGATCAATGCTCTTAAACATGTTATATGCCTTGACGTGAACTTAGAAGAGTCAGTATGAATAATCACACGACTCAATTCATTTAATAAATCGTCCCGCAAATCAGTTAGGCCTAAAAGACCCGTGGTATGAATTAATCTTTGAAATTCTCGCGTTAAGGTGTGGAAATGATCATTATCCATTATACAATGGAGATAGTATTGGAATAATTTTAATAAATTAGGATATATGAATACGATAAAGTTATTCATTAATTCCACTTTAGATTCCAAATCTTCGTTTCGAAACGACAAATCCGTAACGAAATTAGCTATGCCTTCGGTTAACAATACAAGAATTTGAAAGATCAAACTAATTGAATATGTAGGGACCACCGACACTGGGTCCGATTTATCAAGAAGATCCAACATTGATACTTTTATATGCGAATGGTTTGATATGTATATACCATTTGGAGCTGATGGTGTAAGTTGTTGAGTGGTTATGGTTGGAGTTAGGGGATGGTGAGTTAAGTACACGTCTAAAATCGATAATAATTCCTCTATGACATTTTTCTTTTTACTATCGTAATCATAAAGTTCAAAAATGGTCTTGACGATATTAAAATTGGTGAACAAATGTTTGAATATCTCCAAAACCAAAAGCTTTTCCCATTCATTGTCCTCAAATCGGTCAATAAGTAAATGATTCATTGTCGAAAGTACTATTTCTCCCTCTATAACTAAATGCAGTAACTGTGTACTCAACAATACCGATAGAACTCTCATTACTCTTACGATAAGAGCAAAATCTTCAGAATTAGTTAAAAACCTCAATAGTGATGGCACCAATTTGACTCTAGTTAGATAATTAAGTTCAAGATGTTGACTGAACAATAATACATGATTCAGGAAAATGCTTTCGATAATTTCCAAAATGGTCAAGACCTTAATTCTATTTAAATCTTTATAATAAGTGGTTGGTTTTCGTTCAAGTGATTCACACAAATCCTGAAAGATAAGAAACCCTTCATTTGCAGAATTATCAACAGAAAACAGGTCATTTCCCAATTTAATTTGGTTAATATTGGCAACCAGCAGGGGGTCTACATCAGTGGGTATTTTATCGTAAATTGAATTGAATAATTGTTGTAACGTGGCAGAAGCAGTATTAATAACCACTGTGGATTTATTATTCATAGTCAAACTTGCACAGACATTCAATAAATTCAATAATAATTCGCCATTAATACTGTCATTATAGCTCTGCATTAAACTTGGTAAACATTGTAAAATCCTTAATTGAATATCCATTGCTAGATGAGAGGCCTCCAAAAATGACTTTATTAATTGTGATAAGTCGGATTCATTAATTGAATGATTAGTGATCAATTTGTGAATAGCAGGAATGGCTAAATTAGCAAATCTGGCGTTGTTTACAGTGCACGATATCATGAATGGTGAAAGTATGTGAGACTTTATAGTGGCAGGCAATTCTGCTACGGCCATCAGATGATTGAATTGCTTGAGATCAGTCAATGCTACATCACAATGATTCTTTATATCTGAATTTCGACGTCTTGCTTCATTTGATAGGTTAGTTAGTACTTGAACTAAGTTTTGAATATTCATAGAATCGTGTATTTGCCAAGCGCGAGTCCAAATCATAGTAACAGTATCACCATAATAATAATCGTTAACGAGTTTAAATTAAATATTAGGTAAAGTTTCTAAATCTATATTAAATTGACATTACACATAAAAAAACAGTATTTATATCACAAAACCAAATATTTTATATTTGATGATTTTACTGTCATACCGGATTAGCCTTATCATTTATCCCATTTGGTATAGTTGTTTTTTTAGTCTTGAATTCTCTTCCAAAATCCTTGTTTCATTCAATTGCAAAAACTCAATGTACTCGATAGCCTTATCCAAAATTAGTGATTTGTTTAATTTCTTCATCATTGTTTCTTCGTTATTATTATTCTTATTTTGAGTTCTAAATCCAGTTTCTTCACCAGTCAACCATGGAATCAATCTTTGCAAACCTTCAATTTTGGTATTGATATTAATCCTATACTTTTTCTCAATAATATTATGAGCTGCTTTTTGACTACTGGTTAATTTCTTTCTTGGAGCTCTCTTTCTTGACTTTTTACCAGGTGTGGTTGCCGGCACTGTTGACTTGAAATTAGCAGTTAATTCGTGGTTTACGGTATTTAAATCCAAAGGTTTGGGACAGGAACCTGCAGTGTCATCCTCCGGACTACTATATGAGGCTATATATGAATCAAACACTATTCTTTCGGGTTCTTGTTTGACTGACCCGGTAACTGATTCGTCAGTAGAACCAAAATCAGACTCTGGCGAAATATATATGGCATCAGAATCAATATATTTCATCCATTCAGCATTATCACTAACGGGACTTAATGGTTCGAAGTCAGTGTTGTTCATAATAAATATTAACAGTAAAATTGAATCAAAAGCAATAACGGAAGAATATCCAGAAATTTATACACTTCAAACTTTAATTATTGAAAAATTACACTTGTCTCTCATTTCGGATTTTACCACCGTATATTGGAAGATTCGCAAAAGAGAATCCTTAGCTACTCAATCACCCTACTTTGTAAAGTTAAAATTCCTATGGTTGTATCCACCGCACACATCTTTTTTAGGTAATATCCTGCATGCAGATATGAAGCTTTTACCAAAACAGCATCGTAAGTATGCACCAGGACAATCTCCGGTCACATGATTTTAAGTAGTCGGGCAGCAGTAGTTTCTTAAAGTAACGTTATTCTTACATTGTGCTACTTGTTATTACGACATATTCTGACTATGAAATTTATGGGTAGACACAAATCTGCTATACATTAACCAAGTCATTATTTATTCATAACATGAACAAGTAGCCAAGAATAGGTTTTGTTTATTTAATTAAAATTTAACTCCTACTGGATTTGGAATGTTACTCTCCCAACTTCTCCTCTAAATGCAACCTACCCCTAGTTGACTTGAAAAATATTCGGTATAACTTCGTATAATTTGTTATTATTAACCTAGCCCGAATTAGAGACATTGATTACCACCAAGCGATTACTTACTTATCAGAGCTAAGCCCACCATTAGAATGACAAAGCTTTACATTAGTCTAGTTCGGTTTCATCTGATTATCTCAATTGATTGATGTGAATCGTAAATGGCTTCTACACTTAGGAACGTAAATGCTCAATGCAGTGCGTATTCATTAATGTTGCATTTACGTGGGCCATACCAGCAATGAGGGGAATTAACTCAAAAGTTAACACTTGCCTATTTACATTGTGGATTTATTCACAATAACAATAAATAATCTGTCACTAATAACTTGTATTTCAGAAATAAATAAAAAATGCTTATGGGACAGATAAACAAACATACTTGATTTCATTTCATTTCCGTATCTTTGTTTCACTTTTATGCATACCGCACACTGCATGCAACATCAATATATTAGATAGAAGTTCTCCCATGCAATATTGAATTATTTTCTATCAAATTCTTAGGAACTTTATCGGGCTGTATTGTTACATGCAGGGCTACTTCTGTAAACGTCGATGAAGAATACAAAAATCTATGTAATTTAAAGCAAGTGTCACAAAATATAATGTATAAATACAATGTATACACATGGCCCACAGTGTGAGACTTTCTTGATAGGGGCCCGTTTCAATATTGACATTTGCGATCGTATTTCTTGACAGGTTAAAGCCACATGGTTCACCTACAGATTGCCTGATAATACCGAGATTTCGTAAACAATATTTTGGATTTACATTAAATACATGTATGAGCTTCGATGACTGTGTAAACACAAGGGAAGCATTCCAAAGGAATTAAACTCTATAAATGACTATGAGAATCATCAATATAGTTGTACCCCTCGTGAGTTATGATATATAGTCATTGGTAATAGCACAATATTTCTATTATAAAGCGATTTAGTTAAAAATATCACCACTATAGTAAATTTTATAAATTCACGTCCATGTGTGTATTAATGCACCGAACATTGTTTACTGTGAGAGGAACCCTGAAGATTTGAGAAATCCACAGGTGATAAGAAAATTTTACAGCACTTGGCGACTTGCACACAATAAATAGATATCGACGTTGAATCACTCAAATACTACATTTGTAGTTCATATAAACCATACTTTCCATTTTATAGACTAATATCATCGCACATATTCCCATCGTATGAAGAATGAAACCACAGCAAGTAACTAATCTTCGATTTATCATCGCGTTTGGGATAATATCCTTACTCGTGGTGTGTAAATTTGTATTTTTCAATCGTTTTGACTTGTATGTCCCAAATTTCGAAGCTGTGGACTCATCAGTGAAGTTTTTTGACTTGGATCATTACAAAGGTCGTCCCGATGGGTGGCAGTATGAGGAACGTGTGTTATTTTGCGTTCCGTTGAGAGACGCTTCAGCACATTTACCCATGTTTTTTGGCCATATGAAAAACTTGACATATCCTCATAATTTAATAGACTTGGCATTTTTAGTGAGTGATTCTAGTGATAACACCATGGGAAACTTGAAGAAACACCTTAATGAAATCCAAAACCATCCTGATTTAAATATGCGATTTGGTGAAATTGAAATATTCGAAAAGGATTTCGGTCAAATCATTGGCCAAAGTTTTAGTGATCGTCACGGGTTTGCTGCTCAGGGGCCTCGACGGAAACTTATGGGTCGAGCTCGAAATTGGCTATGGTCGGTAGCCATCAAACCATATCATTCTTATGTTTATTGGCGAGATGCCGATGTAGAAACCGTTCCTGCCACTATTTTAGAAGACCTAATGCATCATGATAAAGATGTGATAGTACCCAATGTTTGGAGACCTTTGCCTGATTGGCTAGGTAATCAACAACCGTACGACTTGAACTCATGGCAGGAATCTGATGGTGGTTTACAATTGGCAGAAACTTTAGATGAAGACGCATGCATTGTCGAAGGTTATGTAGAATACCAAACTTGGAGGCCTCATTTAGCCTATCTTCGAGATCCTTACGGTGACCCTGAAATTGAAATGGAATTGGATGGAATTGGAGGAGTCTCAATTTTGGCCAAAGCCAAAGTTTTCCGAACTGGTTCCCATTTCCCAGCGTTTTCCTTTGAAAAGCATGCCGAAACTGAAGCGTTTGGGAAATTAAGCAAACGTATGGGATATAATGTTTACGGGTTACCGCATTATGTTATTTGGCATATTTATGAACCATCGTCGGACGATTTGAAGCACATGGAGTGGATGGCTTTGGAAGAAATCAGACAAAAGGAAGAGGCTAAGATAAAAGCCGTCTATGATAAAGTGTGGGATAAAGCATTCGAAGGCATGCAAAAGGAGTGGGTTGAAGAAAAAAATGATTATATGAAGAATACTGATTTATCCAAATTTCGACAAATTTATGTTGATTGGAGTGGGGCTGAATCCGAATATTTGGATAATGATAATAAAGAGGATAAACACTTGGCAGACTTTGATCCTGCTTAGGTGAATATAGATATAAACTCATATATATATGTATAGAGATATGAATATTTTATGCATTTATTGTTTATGTGTTTACGGAAGAAATTCTTCAACGTCGTTAGTGTTGGGTCTTTCCTTGTACATATGAAATTGAACAAGGATGAAAATATCTTCAAAAATTGTTCCTAAAGACCCTAACAACCAACTCAAGTTTAAAAATATATAATCCTTGTCATTTCTATAAATTAAAATTTGTCCAGCATACGTGATATTACCCAATACCGAAAAGAGAAAGAACAACAAACTTAACCCTTGTACGGATTTCCGGTGATGATTTTGGATTATTTGAGGGATTCTTGCTCCCAAATAAAGTAAAGCTGACAAGTAACCCACCAACTGAGGGCCCAACATGATTTCGACTTGTCCTGAATTATTGTCCAGATTATCGGGTATGTCCATTTTCCTTCCAGGAGAAACAAAGTATCCTAAGATCCCACATCCAATAACAAATAAAATAGGTAATATATAATTAATGAAAATTCCATTGTATGAGGGTCCTAATGCTATTGCAGTTAATGTGCTAGAAGTTCTCCTTCTGTTAATTAATGGCCGTTGCTCGTGATTGTGGTCTTGGGGATGGTGTTTCTTGTAAAAATGTTTATAATACACATAAGAAAATATAGTTATCGAATCGGTAAAACAAAACCAAATGGCTAAAAATACGACCTGTGGTAATAATTTCGCCCATATACTTCCAATCAAATTGAATATATCCCCTAAAAACCATATAGAGATAAATCCTATAGCTATACCATCACTAGACTTTAATCTCCATTGTTCGATTAACTGGGGCATTAATAACACGACCCAGCACGCTAATGATGTTGATCCCATTATGCCAGAAATGGATCCCCTTAATGGTGAAGCAGGGCCTCCGCCACTTTCTAATACTGTAATTATCCCGTTAATCATTATGTTATCGGAATGCTTTGAGATTTACGAGTTTCTTTACCTAAGCGTAAAATTTTCTCACTGTTTATCTCTAAAGCATATCTTATTTTATATACTGATAGATTACATGTGTACAATCAATTTCATTCATTCTTTTGGTTGACTATTTTACTATAGCTGGATTGGCTGATAATAGCAAAACGTTTATAGGATAAATAATACACCATTTTCTATAAACATGATTTGGCTTAGATTTGAACCTTTCTGGTAATTTACCACCGTTACTAGTCTTTTAACAGTGATTTCCATGCTCTATTATCGCTCTGTACTCATTCTGGTCCTTAGTGAAATACAGTTGCGTAATATACAGAACGGTAAATATTACACCAAATTCTCAGCTGAAAAATTTTCTGTTCTAGTATCACCAAAAATGGTATGTTCAAATAGATAAAGGCTTTGGACCCTCCCTGATTACACCTATTACTATATCTGTAAAATATTTTAGGTTGTGCTCAAAGGAGTGGATACCCAAAAAATTTATAGTTCCACTGAATCTGCTAGGTTTGTCCTGGCTTATTGGTGAAACTGATTGTGCATTCACTTCTTTGATGCACAGGCTGAGTATCTTTAGATACTGTAGAGTAGTTGTTAAAAGGATTTTGTTCGTTGACCTTGTGGAGAACCCTCTTTTAATACTAACTCAATGACCCAGCCTGCAAAGAAAGTTGCTCCAGCGCCATTATCCAAGAAATCTGTTGGCAAAATTGCTCCTAAAAACCCTCTAGTTGAATCCACTCCAAAAAATTTTGGTATTGGACAATCTCTTCAACCAAAGAGAAACTTATCGAGATTTGTTAAATGGCCGGAATACGTCAGATTGCAAAGACAAAAGAAGATTTTGTCATTAAGATTAAAAGTTCCTCCAGCCATTGCTCAATTCTCCAACACCTTGGACAAAAATACTGCTGCCCAAGTCTTCAAATTATTCAACAAATACAGACCAGAAACATCTTCTGAAAAGAAAGAAAGATTAACTAAGGAAGCTGCTGCTATCGCAGAAGGTAAGAAGGCTCAAGATGTCAGTCCAAAACCAGTAGTTATCAAGTACGGTTTAAACCATGTTGTTTCATTAATCGAAAACAAGAAAGCCAAATTGGTATTAATTGCTAATGATGTTGATCCTATTGAATTAGTTATCTTTTTGCCAGCTTTATGTAAGAAGATGGGTGTTCCTTACGCCATTGTAAAGGGTAAAGCTAGATTAGGTACTTTGGTACACCAAAAGACAAGTGCTGTTGCTGCTTTAACTGAAGTTACCAGTGGTGATGAAGCCGAATTGTCCAAATTAGTTTCAACTATCAACTCAAACTTTATTGAAAAATACGAAGATTCTAGAAGACACTGGGGTGGTGGTATTATGGGTGCTAAAGCCAATGCTAAAAAGGCCAAGGCTGAAAAACATTCTGATGTTGCTAAGAATTGATTTTATAGCAATGTATATTTAATTTAGATTCCATTTGACTTCTATTTGGCTTTATGACTATTTTTGGGGCTTGTGCCCTGTGACTTCGAATTCATAGAGCCTAAAGTATCTTGAAAATTTTTAATGAGAAAATTGATTTTTCAACTTACTATAGAAAGTATGTATTAATATCGTTAGGTTTTGGGACTGCTACAACGATATACGTAGATGGTAGTTATGTATGAAAGATATACTTGACAATTAATAAAGAAAATGGCAAAGAGTATATTTGAAAAGAAACTATGAATGGCACAAATATGTATACGATTATTAAACCATGAATGTCAATAAACGTCGGAAGAAATGCCCCAAAATAACCATTGAAACCAACAGTAGAATACTAACAATTCAGATGGCTAAATCAAAGAATCATACTGCTCATAATCAAACCAAAAAGGCCCACAGAAACGGAATCAAGAAGCCAAAGACCCAAAGATATCCTTCTTTAAAGGGTGTTGATTCCAAATTCAAAAGAAATCATAGATATGCTTTACATGGTACTGCTAAAGCTTTAGCCCAAGCTAGAGCTGAAAAGTCTGCATAATTTATTTATGAGTTAAGTTGACGAAACATAATCCTTGAAAGATCATATATATAAGTTAATATACTTTGTACTATCATCTTGTGTCAGCCTTGGTATTTATACTTTGTAACATTTAACAATTGAAATCTTGTTCTTGTTTTGTTTATCTCTCAGTATTTAACATTAAGTCTCTAGTTCGCGAAAGAGCCATGTCAGCATTTAGTAATCCATTACTTAATAGCAATGGTTCTGGCAAACCGTTTGGGTTGGATAAAAGCCAAGTGGGTGGTAATAAATCCAACGGTATCTATGGAAGTATAGGGAACAAGGGAAATTTTAAAAAAAAAACCTTTATAAAGAATACGAAACAAAATTATAGAGATAAGCCAAGAAGGAAACCTAATACCGAGAGACGTCAAGGTAATATAATAGATAATGGTATGGGAGATCATACTGGCATTGAAATGCAAGTAGAAGATTTCAATGAAGTGGAGATGAAAGTAATACCGAAATCCGCTATTAATTACCAGAAATATCCCACTAATCAAGTTAATATCGTAGGGCCTATAATAAACAACCCTGAACAATTTGGATTTCATAAAAAAAAGTTGATACCACGAGAAGTTCCCAAATATTTACAAATTGAAACTCGAATCATTGAGCCTATTGCATTCAAACAAGATAGCTGGGATAAAGAGAATCAAGATAAAATGAATTTGATGGAACAACAAAGTAATGGAAATGATTACCAAGGGCTTTATGAGGAGTTTCAGAAGATGAGGGAAGTAGAACGTAAAAAAATGGAAGAATTAGGATTAGTGGATGCTGAGAATATCCGTAAAGATCTTAATGATGCCATATCATTTCAGGGCACGTGCTTGGACATGTGCCCCACGTTTGAACGAGTACGAAGGGCATTAGAAAACAATGTTAAACAATTTGAAAAAGATCCTATCACCAACAAGATTGATAAATCCAGAGCAGTAAAAGCGTTTTCACGGCCAGCAGCTGGTCAACCACCTCCATTACCAGCCGAAGTTCGACCTCCCTTTGTCTTGGTACGATCATTAAATTATTTAATTGATAATATTGTGAGCAAATTACCTGAATCACATTCATTTTTGTGGGATAGGACTAGATCAATACGACAGGATTTTACGTATCAGAATTATTTTGGTCCTGAAGCGATTGAATGTAATGAAAAGATTGTTAGGATTCACTTGATATCTCTACATATAATGTCAGGAAGTGACGTAGAGTATTCCCAGCAGCAGGAATTAGAGCAGTTTAATAAGGCTTTACAAACATTAATTGAAATATATCAAGATGTCAGGAACCGTGGAGGATATTGTCCAAACGAAGCAGAATTCCGTTCATACTATTTGATAAGTCATTTACGAGATAATGAAGTTGAACGAGAATTACAATCATTGCCCAATCTGATCTTGAAGCACCCATTAATCAAATTAAGTTTGAAGTTCAGGAGTTTGATGGCTCAAAATAATATTGTGGAACGAGGATATAAAAATACCGTGGGATGTTTAAATTTATACGTTGAGCTTTTCCGGTTAATTTATAGTGATGAAACTCCATTTTTATTAGCGTGTCTTTTGGAAACTCAATTCAATGAAATCAGATTTTATGCTTTAAAGGCAATGACCAGAGCATACCATACCAAAGATAAAGCTTACGATGGTAAAGTTCTAGCACTACAATTGGGGTTTTCTCGGCCCGAGGAATTGATGAAGTTTGTCCAATATTATGAAGTTGATATAATTCATGAAAAAGGGACATTTTTAGTGGATTTGGTGAACAAAGAAAAGTTGGAGTCACAATATAAATTGAATTCTATTTCTGACAAACCCAAATTATCTCAGTTATTTTCACCCCAGTTAGATATAAAGATCAATAAACCATTAGCAGCATTTATTAATTGTGGTGAATCTAATGATAATTTACATTTAAGGAAAAGTAGTGTTGACGAACGTTTTGAATCAGCTAATGACCAAGACGTGAAATCAGGTTCGTTTGCCGACTTTTTATCGAAATCTCAACCTTTTAAAGACTTTAAGGATGTCACGCCGTCCAATTTTGCATCAACCACACTTGCACCAACGATTATAAATAATCAGCAGGAAAATAATAAACCTCATAGTATACCACCCCAAAAGAAAATCGAAGAAATCAAAGAGCCAAGCCAACCAAGTCAATCAACGTTCAATTTTGGTGAATCAGGTGGTGACAAGAAAGTTAAGGGATCCTTTAACCAAATAATTGAGAATCCTTTAAATCTGCCCTCTTTGAATATAACTAATGTTCAAAAACAGTCAAGTTTTTCTGTAAAGGCACAAGAGCCAAAGCTGGATGGTGTGAAAGTAATCGCCGATCCAATAACCAAACTACCTGAATTAACTGATTCAGTAAAATTTCACCAAGCTAATGAGCAAATCACTCTGACTTTAATTTCACAGATTGTCAACGAACATTTATATAAAATTATTCCGAAGCTCATCAACAAGGAAAATTCCAAAAGACAAAAACATAAGATTATTGATATATTCAGTAAAGAACTCTACCAAGCATTTTTAAATGAAGTTGTCTATCAAACTGTTAAAGATATTCAAGCAGATTATGTTTATTCCACGAATTTGAAACGCAAGTACATTAGGAAATTACACATACTAGGTGATACGCTAAAGACCAAACATCGCTTACAAAGAAAACGAGAAGCGGAATTGGACGATACGAAATTTGGCAATAAACGTTTTAATGCCAATACATCGGTAAGTTCAATAAATTCTAGTAAAAAACGGGAAGCTTGGAATGAAACCAGTATCGATGAAGTTGTTATAAGGCGTAATGAAATTGCAAAGTTATGGAGCCCTTTGAACCTTGGCCTGTTTTTAGAGCTGTGTAGCACTAAACCATACTTATCCATAGACCCATTGAAAATGAAATTTTTGGTTATTGTCGAAGATTGGAACGTTAATTATTCGAAATGGCTTAGAAATAAACTAGATTTAATATTGCACGAGTCCAAAACCACGTACATTAAGGACATTGAAACCCCTAAAATGAAAATGACGTTCACAAGTTTACCTCCTAGAGAAAATTTAAATAAAGATTTTTTCAGGAATACTGGATTTGTATTGTTTGAATGTGGGTTATTACAAAACCTGGATCGATTTCCTAGTGTTGACAAGAAATTACAACGGGATGGATTAATATTACAACGGATCTTGCAATTGGTCAATAAGTTTTGCGATTATACCGTACAACTTTTAATTGTGTATTGGGATCTTAGTGGTGGTAAACTTAATCATGATGAAATCCAACAATTCCTTAATGTTGCTACGGATGATGTGGTTACCAGTATTGTGATTTGTGACATGAGTCGCGACGATTGCAACATCAACGACATTTTACGTGAAGGCTTCAGTTCGTTAACCAGTGAATTTACAGGGAAATTAAGTCCTAGGGGATTGAAAAAGCAAAAATTTTTAGTGCCACCCAAAGAAGTAAATAAAGTCATCAATAATGATGAATTTAAGGCAAAAGAAGACAGACTTAAGAGGAAGGCGAAATGGGTTAACAAATATGCATATTTAAACAATCATTCATTTAATAAAACTATGATGAATTCATTTAATAATACCACGATGAATTCTTTTAATAAAACTATACATACAAACAATTCCACGATTTTAGAACCAAATTTATCGGGATTCGGCAAAGGAATAATCGAAGAGAGCACTCCATCGAGTACCCCAATTAGTTCTCCCCGGAAAATCATGAAAGCTAACCGAAACATTCAGGAGTTAATTGATTTGACGACTCGAATCAGATCGAAATACAAGTAGTATCATTATAAGAAATAAATAGCATTGTATATACAGAAATAGATCTTTTCAAAATGCATATATTCATTATTCATTTACTTCAAAGGAGTCAAATTTATTAACCACTTTTTATAATTCGATGCCAAAAATTTATTATTCGACTCCTCTATGGAGTAATCTTGTAGCGCTCCCAAAATCGTAGGACTGTGATTTAGCAAAGTACTAGCATTCAAGGGAATTTCTACATTTTTATTATAAACACCATTCATTTTATGTAAGCATGGTTGGTTAGACGACTTGCAAAACGAACATTCGTAAAGAAACCCATCATCGCCACTGCAATCTTGAGTTTCCTGAGACTCGTCGTCTAAATCATCCATATTAAAATTCTCGTGAGAATATTGTAAAAAAGGGGAATCATCGGATGATCCAGTTGATGCTTTGACATCCATGGCCGTATAATTGTTATATGTGTTTAAATACTTGTTATCGGAGTTTATTCCGAAACTGCTGATGGGGGTGGTTGAGGTTGTATTTATATATGTTGACTGTAAGTTCATAGTAATTAATTTCACGCTTGATTGCTATTCAAAACTTGTCACAAACCAATTTAAATAATATTTTCTTCGCAAAGCCCAATAATAACCAGATCAGAACTTTGCAAGAGGGGAATCAGATAAAAAACAAGTTAAAAACTGTAGATTGGGGTTTATACAAATAATAATAAACAATAGGGGAATGATTTGTTTTAAATACTTGTGAAAATTTGACTCAAATTTTTTTCCTACTCCACACTCTGCTTGCGTCATTAATTTTAACCACTAATTTAACCATTTCCCATTACCGAGATGCAATTCCCGCACTACCCTCGCTCACGTTTGTGATTTGTTATTAATTAATTAATCACCACAATGACACTTTATTCGTTTTATATTTTTGATAGACATTGTCATTGCATTTATCATCGAGAGTTTCTTAATGACAGTGTTAATCGAGAGAATGAATCAGATATTTCTAAGTTGTTATTTGGAGTGCTATACAGTTTAAAGAATGTGGCATCAAAATTGGGTGACAATTCTGGCTCTAATAAATTAAACTCATTTTCCAATGCCAATTATCGTATACATTTTATAGAGACCTTGACTAACTTAAAATTTGTGCTTGTATCAGATAATACTGTGGATAATTTACAGTCTACGTTGTGGGAATTATATTCCAATTATTATAGAAATAACATTGTGTTTAATCCGTTAAGTCCAATTGACTTTAAACCCGATCAAGTTATTGCTAATAGCAACTTTATTAACCAGACCGATGAGTTTTTGAAAGGATTGCCAATTTATTAAAAAATTTTGCACCAATGGCAAGCAATCTGAGGGTCTAGGCATATCGGAATTCCGCTAGAACCTTCTAGTTATTGCGCGTCAGCCTCATTCCCGTTTATCATGGCAGTTTTGCACGTTGTTATGAGCCCAGGTATTTGCGGTTTTACTGTTGCGCGCGATGGGGTCCGGCATCCCGATCTCTGAGTTGCAGTTTATATTGTGAAGCCATTCCTTGGTTATATGTCTAATACAATATATGTCTAGTACATTTGAATTTAAATCAACGCTACATGAAGTGATTCTCGTAGGTATAATATGTATGGCGCAAGTTCTTTGTCAAGGTAGTATTACCATGGCACTAAGTACAATGGACATCGTGCTAAACGACTTTAATTTGACTATACCCGAATCATCGGCTAAAGCATGGTACATGGCTTCATTTGCAATGACGGTGGGTACTTTTATATTAATTGCGGGAAAACTCGGGGACTTGTTCGGATTAAAGCTAGTGTTTAATATCGGGTGGATTTGGTGTTGCGTTTCATCCTTACTATGCGGTTTATCGTTTTATCCAAAGTCTCTTATATTCTTAGTTGTAGCTAGAGCATTACAAGGCATTGGGTTTGCGTTATTATTGCCCTGTGGTATTGGTATTTTAGGCAATATTTATAATAATGGGTTCAGGAAGAATTTGGCCTTTTCCTGTGTTGGTGGAGCTGGGCCTATTGGAGCCACGTTGGGAGCAATTTTTTCAAGTATTATAGCTCAATTAAGTTGGTGGCCATGGTGTTTTTATTTGATTTCTATCCTATGTATCAGTTTGTTTATTTTATCCTCTTGGCTTATTCCTAATAACGTCAATGAGTTACCTGATAATAAATTTCAGAGATTGGATTACTTTGGATCTAGTTTAGGAATAATCGGATTGATTTTATTGAATTTCGTTATGAACCAGGGACCCCTTGTAGGTTGGAGTGCTCCGTATATAATCGTGCTACTTATTATATCTATAGTATTATTAATTGGGTTTTTGGTAGCAGAAATTCGGTTTGTGAAATATCCCTTATTACCTAAAGCTGTTTTCAATTATAAAGTCGGCTTGGTGATAACCTGTGTGGCATTGGGATGGGGATCATTTGGAATTTGGCAATTTTATTATTATACGGTATTGATGGAAATGAGACACTATTCGGCTATCCATACCGCATTGACGTACATCCCCATTATGATTATTGGCACCATAGCTGCTCTTTCTGTTGCTTTCTTGATACATAGAGTTAGACCATCATTCATTATGCTGGCTTCCAGTGTGGGATTTTGCATAGGATGCATTTTATTATCAATTATGCCCGTTGACCAAAGTTTTTGGAAAATCAGTTTTATTCAATTGTTTATTATTACATGGGGCATGGATTTAAGTTTTGCTGCCGGTTCTATTATACTTTCCGACTGTTTGCCCAAGAAACATCAAGGAATTGCTGGGTCGTTGATCAGTACCGTAGTCAATTATTCCGTGTCATTATTCTTGGCGTTATCAAATATTATTCAGATTAACGTTCACTCATCTACAAAAGATTTACTTCAAAGTTATAGAGCAGCACTTTACTTTGGAATAGGCATTTCTGGTTTAGGAGTAATGGTTAGTATTTTATTTATTTGTCTTCAGTATTATAGAGGAGATACTGTGCTGCCCACTACCAGCACCGAAAGTCATGATTCCGAAAAAGAGCATCGAGAGTCCCTTTAATTTGTAGCATTTTAATAACACATCATCAACGCGCACTATTTATTGCCTTATGAGTTACCAATCTCCTGAAGAACAAAAAACGTTTTTGGCAAAGTTGAAGGATAATTATAATTCCCGATTCGGTAATTTTGCTTTAACGTCCACGATTCAGAGATCTTCTACTTATAAGGATAAGGATGGCAACGATGCCAACGACACTTTAATTCATAATGCATTTGTAAAGTATTTTGACACTCAAAACCAACCATATCCTGATTGGTTAGGTGTGCCTAATCGTCAGGAGAATAATCAATATCGACCACAGTCATCCATAAAAGCACAAAGTCGATATCAACCGGTGTATAGGAATACCACAAGTCCGCCAAATCCAGAACGACAAGAAACTCAATATGATCCTCGTTCATCTACAGGTTCTTATCAACCCAGATCAGCCAGTAGATTACAGGATATGTATAATAAGTCTAAGCAGCAGCATGTTCCTGGAGCAGGGTATACCACTGTTAACCAACCTCCTAGTAGAACCAATAGTTCGACTTCCGGTTCGAGACTTAGAGAACGAATGATGAAAAGCAATAGTATGACCGGTATGAATAATGTAGTTCATGATGATGCAAGTCGAAATTCCAATGGCAATGGTAATGGACCACGAGCTTCTTGGAAAAGATAGACCAACTATTATATATTAGTATTTAATTTATTATAATTATCTTCCCAAAAATCTCTTCCTCTAGTAAACCAATTGGGTAATTTATTGTTTGGAGGTAACTTTAACTTGATGGTCCCCAAGCTGGCGGAATCTGTGGGTTTACTAAGGATTTTGTAATACTTAAAATCATATTTCTCTCTAATACGTTTTTCATCATCTTCATTGAGTTCCTCTGATTTTATCGAAATGGCTCGGTCTATTTTCGATGATCTCCTAGAACCGTTCAAGTTATCACCCGAATGTCGAGGTGTTAAGGAATTCGATAAGGGGCTTCGGAATAAGTCATTAATTGGTCTCATGAATTTAGAATCTACAGACCTTCGCCGTATCTCTGATAAATATGCTAATCGAGATCCATTATTAGGAATACTGCTGATGAACCGAGGTGACGTTCCTGGCGTTATCAGCTTACTCAATTCATCATCAGATAATTCCAACAGGTTTTGACGTTTCTTTTCCACTAATTTCAAGAGATTTTCAGGGATTTGGGGTGATGCTGATAATAAATCTTCGTCAAAATCTTCTTCATCCATCTCCTTATCCCATAAACTCTCATCATCAATAGAATTTTTATGCCACGACATTGTTCTTGAAATTTCCGGGAATACATTTTCTTTATAAAGCGACGTTTGTAATTGAGGCTGTTGTTGAACTTGTAGCTTTTGCTGTTCTTCTTTTTGTAATTTTAATAATTGTTGTACTTCATCGACTTCAAATGCCACTAATTCAATTTCTATTAATTCTAAAAAGTTTTCTGCAAAATAATTACTCTTGGCACTATTGCCACTATAAATTCGAAATTCATTGACTATAGAATTAAAGTTCCATTTCTGTATTCGTCGAAGTATGCTTACTAGCGTTGAGGTTCCATCCACAATTAAAATATTGTATTTGGATCTATTCAAGAGATACTCAAATGCCTTTCTGATCAAATTCCGCTCGATCAACATCCATTGGTCGTTCTTCTTAGTGGTATTATTCAAGTTGATTAATTGCATGTTGATTTCTACAATATTATTGGAGTGATACCGAGAGCCAGATGAATCTTTGGGTGATTGTGATAGTAATGGAGAAGGTACTTCCCAAGAATTTGATGATTTATCATTGGATTTACCATTTTGATCCATATTACTTGATGTGTTATCGTTTGCACCAGTGTGGTTATGATTTGTTACTTTTAATCCTCCTAAATTAATTAGATTAATGTTATTTTCACTTATAAAGATCTTTAAAGGCCGTGGCGAGTTCTCAGCATCTAATAATAGAATGGTTTTCAAATTTAATGTTTCAATAAATGGGAAATGATCAGGTTCTAATTTCGAACATCGGTAAACTCCGGTTTCCACCAACCCAAAGTTATCAGGTGGTACTAACATCTACAATATAATATAACTGTAGTGCGAACTTTATATGTATATATATATAATAACGATTACCCCCTAATAACTACTTCAGTTGGTATTCCATCATATTCTCCATATCCTAAAGCCAAATTAATATTTTGTAAACATTGAGTAGCAGCGCCTTTTAGTAAATTATCAATAGTAGCAACGATCACCAATCGATCGTCTTTGGAGTTGACCGCAAATGCCCCGACAACCACGCCATGTTTACCGCTAATATCTCTAACCACAGGCGCCTCGCCGCTAATCGTAATCAATTTTTCTCCCTGGTACCGTTCCTGGAAGATATTCCTAATATCCCGTGACGTCAATGTGTTGGCTTTAATAGGAATAGATATAGTATGGGAAATACCCTGAAACCATTGTGCCACATGAGGCATAAATGCTACCTCGATCCCTAAATGTCTACTCATTTCACGTTCGTGAATATGGTCAGTTAATGAATAAGGAATCAAATTGTCCGATAAATAATTAACATCGTTTTTAGGACTAGGTTTAGTACCAGCTCCTGAGTATCCACTGACCCCAAAGATAGAGGGAGTACCAGTAATATATGGAATCATTGGTGCTATAGCAACTTGGCCTGCGGTAGCATAACATCCAGGATTGGATATCTTTTTGGCATTTACAAGTTGTTTTCTGTCAGTTAATTCCGGTAATCCATAGACCCACTCTCCCGAATCATCAAATCGATAATCAGCTGATAAATCTATAATTTTAGAATGGTTATTTTTCACTGATTCAATCGCTTCTACAAACGGTTTACAAACTCCATTGGGTAATGCCATGACCCACATATCAATTTCGTTGTTCCCTTCGATTCTTTTGATGTCTTCAATCTGTAAATTTGAGTAAACAAGATTATCTTTATTATATCCTGTTAACTTATGGCCATTAAGTTCTCGGGATGACACATACACTAAATCTAATTTAGGATGTTTATCAAAAAGCTGAATCAAATTCTGGCCCGTATATCCTCTTGCACCAATAAGAGCGATTTTGGATCGGTTTTCATTGTTTCCTTGCTTAATTGGGGGGTTAGGGTTCTTGGTAGTGTGAAGACCTCGTTTTTGAAACGGTAAACTGAAAATTCCTGATTCTTTAGTATTCGATAATGATGAGTTAGCTCCATAACCTTGATCAAACTTCTTAATTAGTTCGCTAATAACATCCACATCTTTAATCCCGTACCAAAATAAAATCTGTCCTTTTTTAGCAAATGAACCGTCCGATTTCGAGAAATACCACAGTAAATTGGCATCATTCTCATTTACAACCCAATAAAGTTCATCATAATCCTTTTTGATGGCATTAAAGATGTCGTCAGTAACATTATTCAACCATCCGTTCTTGGAAGATAAGAATTTTTCCAATTTAGGAATATTAGTTTGTTCAACCACAATCGCTAATACTTCTAAAGGTTCATCGCCGTACGACTTAAAACTATTATTCTCCAATAACTTTAGATAAGACGCTACTGATACCTTTCCGGACTTAATTTCGGGATCCCTTAGTAAAGCAGATCTCAATAAATCAGGATTGTTAAATTCGGTAAGAGAATTCCTATTAATCAATTTATACCCTCGCCTAATTAACGTTCCAGCACCGGAATCAGTGAACAATTCTTTTTGTAAATCATCCACATTAATAATAGCTACTGATGACGATCTTGGTAAATGTTGCAATAAATCATGGATTTCCTTAATTTTCAATTTAGTACCATACTTGACCCAGCTTTGTTTCAATAAATCTTCATATTCCTCATCCAAATTAATCGTGCTAATCTTTTCTCCAGTTTCACCATTCATTATACCTCCCTTTTCATTCAAATAAACAATTTTCAAGGGCTCAAACTCTCTAGCCAATTCCCCAGCAGCAACGTCAGCATTCACGTTCAATAATTGTCCCGAAGAAGTTTCAGCTAATGATGTTAAAATAGGTAAATAGCCCGCTTCAATAGCAGCTTCAATAGGGGCCTTATTGATTGACGAGATTTTTCCTACCAATTGATATTTCTCCTTGTCTAAATAATCGGCATTAAATACTCCGCCTGTAATCGGTCTCGCCCTTACCCCCATGGTTTCCAAAGCAGTCACTAACCGTAAATTCTGCTCTAAAAAACACGATCTAACCACCTCCATGGTTTTACTGTTAGTAATACGGATTCCATCGATATATTCCGGTTCAACACCCTCATTTTCTAACAACTCATTAATTTGAGGGCCTGTTCCGTGTAATACAATAGGATACAATCCTACATGGTATAAAAATGCCAAACAAGATGCCAATTCGGGTAATTGCTGGGTAATTATTGCTCCACCCACCTTAATAACAGCAAATTGTTGCTGACTGACTGAGGTAAAGTATTTCAAGTATTGTTCAACTTCTCTTTTAGAACCAATATTATTCAATAGTTGTACGACCGTCGATCTTGTGGAATACGTCCTGGTGTTTGCCTGAACTCTTAAGGGATACACCCACGTGGCCTTGGAATACGGTTTAAACGGTGCTATATATTTTAGCTGTGATCCACAAGTTCTGATCATTATCGAAATTTGTAAAATATTTTTCTTGACTCACTGGCGTTTATCAACCAATTTGAGTAATTTTGGTTTACCGCGATGAACAATCAGTAAGATAACCAATCAGTTCCCGAAATTTTCATAAATGGTAACGATCGAAGTGGATTTACAGGAACTTGAAACAGTTTTTAACCGATTCTGGTAAATCAAGCGTAAATATTTGCTTCTTCCCGAAATCGTGAAAATCACATTTTGAAAATAAATTAATTCTCTAGTAATACAGAAGGTATCGTATGAGAGTAATGAGAAAAAGTTCAATATTAATGCTTTTACCGAAAGACAGTTCCAGCTATATATTATGCTCAGCTTCTAAAGCTGTAATTTTTTTCTTACTCCATAATTTGAATTTCTTATCATTTGAAGTTGGAGAATGTATCTTCAAATGATCCCAAAACCACTTCCTTCTTGAGGACGATAACGAAACGTTCGAATGTATTGATCTAACTGATGGACTTATACTCAGAGGGTCACTTGGTGATCCATCTGTCTGTATTTTTGGTACTGTTGGTCTTTTAGTCGGGGAGTATTCCGTATATTGTGCGGGAGCAGACTCAACCGATAATAATTTCTCGTCTTCATCACAGGAACAATCTTTACAAGATAAATTGGTCCCGGAATCTTTGGTACACCCTTTCAACTTGTTATTGAATTGATGATATGCATTTTCATTCAACAATTGCATAATATCTCGTTTGGATCGCGCCATTATTGAGGGATGAGGATATTTGGACGTTTGACTGATCATCACCTTAAAACTCGAATTCGACAAGTTAACTTGGTGCTCAGAATTGGGATACACAAATGTAGTTAAAATATGATGCCATTTACGTGCCATACATAGTTCTTCCTCATTCAATGAGTCTTCACTAAATATATCACTTTCTTGTATGCTACTTTCCTCATCATTATGATTGAGGTTTTGAAACTTGAAACTTTCCCAATAATCCTGCTTTAAATCATCCATTGTCGATGGAAAATAATTGGCTGGGAAATTTTCCTCTGTTTTTAGTGAATTATTACTGCTGGCAGCTGAATCCAGTCTCTCTAAACTCTCAGAGTTGGTTTTCATGGATGATAAATACTTGTTGTAGTAATATTCATAATCAGTTATTGCTAATAAAAAGTTCAAGTTTTCTTCAGAATGAACTTCATTTATGTATTTGCGAAAATCATCAATGATTTCTATGATATTGATGTCATCTAATTGATTAAGGGAATGTAAGAAACAGTAACTAACAAACTGTTCAATAGGAATAGCATGATGGTGTTCAGTGCCTAAGGATGATCTAATCGTTCGCAGTGGAGCAGTGGTTGAAGATACGTTCATGATCTTGAACCACTTAAACCACTCCAAAATTTTCTTTACTATCAGTTCGTTTAGCTTTATATAAATGAGAAGGGTTTTTTTGTTTTTTTTTTATTTAAAAATTTTCAACGGTTTTTTTTTATGTTGCGTTGTCTCATATTTCTTTTTCGAGCACTTTGATTTCTTTTTTATTCTACCGCTCGCGTGTTACGTTGCTTCGACAATTCAAAGATTACGAGCTCACAGTTCAGAAGCAGAGATGTTGTGAGCTAGGATTAAGAATACGTTGCAGGGAAATATAATCCATTTAGGTAGAATAATTATGATTTTCATCGGAAATTATACGCTGCCTGACTAATTAAACGCTAATGTAGATCTTGCCGCAGATCTGTGATTTTCAATACATATTATATTTTGGGTTTTGCATGCAGTTTTATTTCCTGATACAAATTTGTAAACACATTAGTTGGCATCACCAATACTACAAACCACCGTTGAAATAGCAATGTATAATTCAATTGTGCATTCAGGCTAAACCTGCCATGGCACTCATGTTAATTTGACTTGGGAAAATTTTCTTATTCTATCATAAACACTATTTAATTTTAACCAGAAGCAATGACATTTATTATAGGAGTGTCAGAATGATATATTAATACCTTACCGAACTATAAAATTTCACATCTGTTGCAGTTGGGATTACTCAATAAACTTGTTTAATCCAAATAACCTGATTTCAGTCCGACACATAACGTGGTGGCTTCTAAGGTACGATTCATGTACTTCCAACTGCACTAAATTCAATTTCACTCTAAGTGAATAGTGTATCCCTCTTATGTTATAATAACTGTTAGTGTTAAGCATTCAATAAGACTTTATACAAAAGCCAATTTACATTCTTTTAAAACTTACAAATCAACGTTGAAGTTGAACTGATGCTAAACATTTAAGTTTCTAATTAGAACACGCTGCTAAGCCTAAATTAACTTCTAGTAAATTGATTTACACCTCGGTATGTTTTGTTGTAATTTCATTGTGTGTATGACATATGGCTCCATTGCTAAAGCAACACGAACACCAACATCTATTTCCCCGAATATCCAATGACATCCATCTCATAAAACTCTTACCCTTTTGACTTCTACGTCCAGTTGTAATTACCAGGTAGCCTTTTACAACATAAATGTTTGTTTTACTATTAAAGGCTCCCTCGGTATATAGAACAAGTCATCATTTCTATAATCTCAATGCTTTAAAGATTTATTACCTATAAATAACAACAGGCTTCCTTACCTGAACCGTTTTAACCATCATTATTCTTCCTTCCCATCTATTACAAGCTTTAAGATAAGTAACAAGTATTTCTTTACATCAATAAAGTCCATGTTTATAGATAAATAAAATTTACCTAGTGGCGAAAAAGATTAAAATCCACTACAAGTAAATCAGAAACGGTTTATAACTCAACATAATAAATTCAACACCCTACAAACGTGAAGTTTCCCCGTAAATATGTCAGCCATAAGTTTCTCCAAATTAATGCACCTCCTCAACCTGCATATAGCCGGTCCTACATATAATCCCCCTGATTTAGGGATAGGAATAGGGATACTCAAATAATCCCCATAATTCGAGTCCAACATGATTAGATATAATTTAAGTAGGAGAATTATCAACAGACGGTTGTCGTATAGTTTGAGGTCACTTGCGACTAACAATATCGAGTATGATATTGATTATATATCATTAAGGAAGACTCCCCGACCCCCACTACCTCAAGTTCAGGTTAAGGGTTTTAGACTTCAACCCCAATTCATTGATAAAGTACGGATTAATGAAACTTTAAACAATGTACATAAGACAGAAAATGATATGTCTAACTTTGTGGAGAGGTATTATCGTGAGTTGACGACGTTTTTGCAGTTTATAAGGAAATCATATAACCATAAAATTAATAGTTTCGGAGAACTCACGTCTATTGAATTATTAAATAGTCTTTATATATTTAAAGATTCATACTTTAAGGGTAAAATCCCCGAGGTTGCAGCGTATAATTATATTAGTTATAATTATATGTTTGATAGATTTTTAAATCTTTTACATTCTCATAAGGATTTCCCCCAACAATTAGCGGTTTCGTTCCTTATCGAGTCACAGGGCGTAGAATTGTTAAGTATGAACTGGGGGAATTATATACATGAATTGCTGATTTTGGATAAAGACGTTAACTTTAAGAGATTAAACCATATTAGTGATCTTGTAGCAGAAATTAACGTAATAATTAATGACTTGAACAAGTTTTTAGCTAAAAATAACAACTTGAATTTTAATGATGAGTTTTTCAAGATATTTATTCAAATCCAACGACACAAAAACTTGAAAAAACTCTTGGCCTACGATACATTTAAGGAATTGAAGCCCAAGGATTTGAGACATCTTTTGAGATCGACTGAATTCACAAGTTTAAGTCAAAGCATTATTCCCAGTTTGAAGGTTCATTTATTAAATATGGAACTAATGGCGGTTTTAATTCCTGATATACGCAAATTGACGTATGTGGAAATTTTGCAGAAATTATACCATTTGAAATCTAAAGGAAATTGCGCAGCCATTTCCAAACAATTGACGCAAATTTCTAATGTCATAATAAACGCAGCCTGTAACGGACAAATAAAGTATAATGATAAACCCCAAATTGATCCGTTTACTGTATTTGTTATTTCTTCGGATGTAATTGAAAATTTGGAGTTTTCAATGATCTTCAAATATAAGTTGTACCGTTATGTTGATGAACTTAAACTTGCGAAAGCCATGGATATTTCATTTACGGATTTAAGCACCAAAGGTTTGAAGTTTGAAAATGACGTATTGCAAACCAATTTTGATAATTTGAAAATTGCATTATCTGATTTCTTCAAAGTGATCCCCTGGCAGACAAAATCGTTGGACAATTTGATTACCTATAAAAATTGGATGGATTGGTGTTATGAGAACGAATCTAAACCATTGGGTGGTTCAGTAGATTATTCTAACTTGGCTAATTATCTGTATACGGAAGTGAAGTTGACCACTGAGTTTGCTCATTTACTATCTGTTTTGAACGATATTTCTTCAAAGAACAATCATATTAACTTATCTTGTGTATCCACCAAGTACTTAGTGTCCTTGTTACTGCTGGATAATCAGCAATGGGACGAATTTATAAAATTAGACAAGATTAATGATAATATCTATTTAAGTAATTTACAAACGTTGTTGAATGAGTTTAACCAGTTACATGGCCATCTTAAGAGTTTTGATTTATCAACGATTCGGAGAAGAGTTGGTAAAGATTTTAGGTTTTTTAACAGGGCTGAAATTTCCCAATATTTTGGATATTATGGGGATCTTATTTCAGATCCTTTGATTTTGGACAATTTACTTATTATTTATGAAAATAATGGTGACAAAGACAGTTCTAGGAAAGAGTTGGAATCCTATAAGCAACGTTTAAAGGACTATGCTAAGGAATTGACGATTTTGCGAACTGATGAATTGACTTATGGATTTAATTTTTACGGAGAGACTGAATTGTACAGATTATTAGCTCATCGCGTTGATGAAGTATTGTCGAACTTGAATCCCAAACCTGAGTCGAGATTGTCTTATGATATAACGAAATATCATAATCTTTTGAAAGTGTTAGAGAAATTTTATCAATTGGAAGGCTCTAATGAATATTTAGAGGAGATTATCCAAGACTATATTATGTCATTATGGTCTCCAGGAGACCTGTTAGAACTCAAGCAATTTAAAGATTCTGTGGGAAGTTTAAACGGGCTTGAATGGCTTCAAATCAAAGAGTTGTGGGAGAACTATGTCACTGAAAGACTTGAGGCCAAATCTAATGTTGATGAAATGAAGAGGGAATTTGATAGATTATCAGAAGTGTTATATGTAACGCCCGATTTGGATTCGTGTATTGATGACCAATATGAAATCCACAATGGGTTTAGGAAAAAACATGAAGAAGCAATAATTGGAAATTTTGATTATACATATACTTCATCCACTTCAGTAGATGATATTTCTTCTGTTCCAGAAGAACTTGGATTGAAGGAATTTGTTAATGAATTGAAATATTTAAGGAATGTTGTTTTATTTAAAGATAAGTTTGCAGATTATAAGCCAGCGCCATTGATGGTGATACTTCTGGATATAGTCACTAGTTTATCTACCGGTGTCATGCCCTTATTAGATATTAATCGATCCACTGCTGACAAGTACACCGTATTGATTCTGAAATTATACAAACTCTTTGAATCAACTAGTCAAACGGCAATTTTAGATGATTTCATTGATTGTTCACGTATTGATTCATCTTATAAGCAAATTCCTGATGATTTCCATATTGAGCAATTCATTGAAGAATTACGACTTGTAAAGAATGAGTTACAATCTGACTTTAAAGCTTTTGAAGCCAAAGATATTATCACAACCATACAGTGGATGCTTACTAAAGAGTTTACTGACGAACAGAAAGATAATTTGGATAAGTTGTTGAGTAATCTTGTAGTATTATTCAAATATCAAGGTGATAATACCGAGATTTTGGATATTGTCGTTAATAGTAGTTCTGTATTTGAAAGGTTTGAGTCTAAAAATGGCAAGTCATCAGACAAGACTTATAAACAAGTTCCTGACAATTTCCAATTGGAAGAATATTACAATGAATTGAATCAATTGAAACTCAAACTAGGTAATAAGTTTTGTAATGCAAACAGTGAACAGATATTATTGACTTTAAAAGATATGAGTAATGATAAAAAGATATTTAATTTGGCTAAACGTACTAACTTTACTAAACTTTACGGAAACTTGGTGAGTTTATTCAAACACAATGGAGGTGAAACGTTTATTTTAGATAATGTATTAATCAATCGGGAAATGTTTGATGAATTTGAAAGTAACAAGCCCAAACGAGTCAATAACGAGTTTTCTAAAGTATTGGAGTATTCTGAATACATTGACACATTTTTTGATCGTACAGAATTTAATAATTTCGAGTTGATTGATTATTACGAATTAACTCTTGATGAGTTTAACCACAAATGTAATGAATTTTTAGAATGGAGTAAACAACAAGACTCATATAGCGATCGTTGCAAAGAGTTTATTATGGAATTACAGGGTTTGGTTAAAAACGATATAATGAATTTAGCCATTTTGAGTCAAGTGAGATCAAAAGCGTCTGACATTGATGTCGTCAAGGCAGATATACGTACATTCATGACCCGAGTATTGGAAAATAAAAATCTGTACAATGATGTCAGAGAGAACACTGACATTCCCAATACAAAGTTTGATATAGCTGATTTTAAGGATGTCAAAATTGATCTGTTAGCAGAAGCTCCCGTAAATAATAAAGGGAAATATTTAACATTAACTATAGATGGACAAAAGATTATCACCAATACTAATCCACTAGGAAACATCGAGCCCCAAGAAATGATTAGTGTCTTGAACAAATTTCCCAAGGCTGATAGGAATAAGTTTATTAAGGAAATTAATCAATTAACTAAATATGACTGGAAAGTAATTGCAGGATCAATTGATGATGAACTATTGGTGTTTACTAAAGAAAAACTTGAAAGAAGTTATTTTGATAAAGTCAAGTCTTTGTTTGCATTGGCAGGTGCAACATTTGTCTTGATGATTGGTGTAAATTGGTATTTAGATGATATCGATGTATCTGAAAGTAAAAATAACCAATATGTACCAGACAACGTAGAGGATAACAAGGAAGTCAAGGAAATTGATTCAGAAACCCTTAATAAAGATAACACTGCTATTGCTAACAGTTCTCAACAAGAACAAGACCCTCACCAAGAACTTGATCAAACGGTAAAAGCAGGTTGGTTTTGGAAATAACTTGATTAAAAAGTATATTAAAATACATTGTTTATGACATATCAACCTCGACTATCGGTAACTCTTGCATGTCTCTAGATATAAACGTATAGCGTAAAACCGTGGTACCCCCTATTGTTCCATTCCATTTCCGTAAACTTTTGACAACGTCCTTGTTACTAATGTCAGGGATTTTAATGCCTGTTATATAAACCTTTTCGTCATGTTTGATCTTTTCCTCTAACAATAATTGTCGATTACATGGAGGTCTGCCCTTTTTTCGGTCCGCCTTCAATTGGGCCAACTCCAGGTGAAATCTCCCTAGAAAATTCTCTATATAAGCCTTCATCTCCTTCAACCCAAACATCTCCTTTTCAGGTACTTGCAGTATCTCATCTTGAATATATTTCACAATATGCAATTCATTCAGTTTCTGTTCTAGATGTAATGACTTTTTATGATGCAACTTTTGTTGTCTTAAAGTAGCTCGATTAAGTCGCTTGAAATTCCTTCCCTTGACATGAATCGCTGCTTTCGACTTTCCTACACTTTTGCTGACTTTACTTAGACTTTTAGACAAGGGCATCGCTTTATTCACAACCACAGTCGCAATTAGTTACCAATCTAAAAGATGTCGTGTACCGTGACAAATAGTCCTAAATTCGAGGAGAAAAAACTTTCCACGACTAAGTCAAGTAAAAGTGTCGAGGATGGTCAAATATACTGAAGAAGAATTGTTAAAATTTCAAGATGAAGCTTATGTAAGTCACCCTGATATCTTGGAAGCATTTAATCAATTAGTAGACAATGTTATCGAATTGTCAAATGCCAAAAAGATTTATCGTTCTGGGGATACTTTTATTGATGAGAATGGTAATGAACGGTCGTATCAACATTTTAATAGAAGAAGAGGGTCTCGTTCTGGGTCAAAGCCTATAAAGAAGAAAACGGGAGAAGTTGCGGTTGATGATGATGGATGGGCCACATTGAGCGCCAAACATAAGAAGTCGTTTACTGAAGATTCCGCTCTTGATGATAAAGATAAATTCAAAGAAACCTATAGAGATGCCACCAAAGCCAAACCTAACAATAAAAAGTTAGGGTCTAATAAAGCCGTTGACCCTAGGGATACTATAGCCGACAAGCAGACTATTAATTTCAATGCGTTTGAAGCGTTGGGAGATGGAGATGATGAGTAGGCCTTTTGGTCAATGACGATTTAGTTGATAACCGGTATGACAAAATTTTACTTGGAGATGATGTATATATAAATAACAAAACGTATTATCTCTACACAAATATCTTTTAAGTACTTTCTAAACTACATAAGACTCGGAGTCATCATCATCCAAATCTTCAATTATATATCTAACATCTTGGCTGGTCATTTGTTTCGAGAGAATTGATTGATTATTGGCTTCATCAGGCTTGAAATCACTCAATATCTCCTTTAGGTCACTTACCTTGAAATGTTTATTGTCAGCCGTTAATAAGGACCCATTATTTTCGGTCCAACTAAAAGAGTTTGTGGTATTAAACGAGGTATTGTTCATGTTACCGTTACTGGTTAGGTTACTGGTTATGGTATTGTAATTGCCACTGATATTTCTTAACCCTGATCTTATAGAAGTAATATCAGCAGTATTACCTAACCCGAGTCCCGGTTTAAAGTCTTCATTTGAAGAATTAGTTAAACTTGATATTGATTTATTTGCTTTAAGCCCATTACTTTCGCCATTTTGGGTCTGCTTATGCCCATTTGCTTCATTTCCGTTGGCAGGGTGTTCATGTATACCCGCGTGACCATTTCCTTCACTCAGTTGTTTTAATGTGCCATTTGTGAAAGCCGTCAAGATCAATGGCTTATCCACCACAATTGCCGAGGCCAAAAACCTGTTTCCAGAAACGTACGTTTGTATGTCTTGTTTGGTAATAATAGGAAGTTCTTTGGGGCTACTCAATTGATTTTTAATGTGCACCAAATCATCGGCCCACAATCCATTATGAACTTTATAACTTATGGTTTCGTTTAATTTTATCAAAAGCTCAGATGTATTACTATAAGTCAAAAGTTCCGACTTGTACTGATTATCTAATCCATTCAAAATGTATTGTAATACGGTGTGGGCGAAAGTATCAATTAATTTCCCGTTATTGTCCCCGGACCAGTGAAAATAAAATGGTAGGAAATTATGAAAAAAGTTTATTCCAAAATGATCAATAATCTTCTTGGTGATATCCAATAAATATTCCATCACTTGTAAGTTCAAATGGTCGTTATTGGTAAAGTATTTATCAATGTATACCAAATAATGAGAAATGAAATTAGGTTGAATACTAATAAGGTTACTGTAATCCGGGCTTAGACTGCTTTCCCTATCGGTAGAAACACCATTTAAACTAGGAGTACTGTCTGGAATGTTTTCAGGGGTATCAAGGGTAGCACCAGGGCCACTTTCCTTGGTTCTATTAACTTTGATTAACTCATTATCAATAAATACTTTGAACAATTGTAAATAACTTAATTGTATCTGTTCAACTTGAGTTATGCTTAACTCATTATATAGATTAGTGGATTCTTTTTGAGCAATTAACGGTAACCCCACCTCCCAATGTTTGATATCAACGTGGTTTCTACTAATAGCCGAATCATTCTTCAAGTCTTGGAATATTCGACGAACGTCAGCCAATAACGACAATATAAACTTGAATAATGACTCATTTCCAACATTAGGATTCTGCAGTTTCTTCAGGTGAACTTGTAATGTTGAATCGATCTTTATAAAGATTTCATTTACAGAATCAGGCACTTGGTCAGAATAATAAATATGGGTAGATAGTTTGATGATGATTGCAGAGTAAATATTCGACAATTCATCAATATCGTCAGCCGACAAATAAGTCTGTTGCTCAAAGTATAAATGGTCCTTTAAATCCAAAATGACTTGCATGACATCCGATATTGATAACCCAATCAAATTGACATTAGAAGCTACTAAGCCAATGATACATTTACCGATATGTTTCTGATACTGTATTTGCTGCTTATCTTCAGATGAAGCTCGTAAATCACTCAAAAGCTTTCCTAAAACCACAAATCTCAATTGAACTGGCACCCAAGAAGTACAAAGTTGTAAAAGGTCAGTAAGCCACTTTTTATCTGCGATAACTGACGATTTATCTTGGTTAAATGAAAACTTCACTACTTGAATGATAGCCTCAGATATCTGACTCGAATAACTGGTGTTAAAACAAGATTTTAAAGCTTCTAAAGAAACATCATATAAATCCTGTTGAACAACGACATTATTCTCGAAATCATCAGCAACATCGTAATGAACAACGGTGCTTTTAGCCAGAACCACTTTCCCCAATTTGGAATCGTCTCCTAATAAATTCGGCGAGGTTTGGTTAGTATAAAGGGATTCTATTAAAAAGGGAATACAATCAGACAAAAATGTCAAACACAACTTGGAATTGTAACCAACACAATACGATACGTATTTAGCACTGAATAAACTGACCATTGTCCATTCAAGTTTATTAGGTTGGGATCGCAACAGGTTGCCTATACCAAAATCAAAGATCTTCTTAGATACTTGAATGAATTTGTCCACAAACACTTTATCGCCCACAAACAAATCGGGATTCAAATTTTTGCATAATGAGGCAAACGTCCGTAGTAACACTTTGGTCAAACCAAGGTCATTGTTTTTAATTGACAAATCGATAATTGATAATACTTCAGGAGCAAACACATTCAAATTGTCAGTGCACTTTTCGATCAATGATGAGACAATTGCCAAGGTGACTTGTAAATTGCCAACCCGATTGCGATTGGCGTCACCAATGGTCTTTTTGTTCAAGAACTTTATCACCTTTTCCAATTTAACACGACGAGTCGAAGCATAGTATAACAAATATGATAGTTCGGAAGGATTTGGAACTTTATCAAAGCCTTTGCCGGGCGGGTAGCATTGTAAGATCAATTTCTGATGTTTAGAAAGAAATATTGGCATACTGAAAGATCTCACAAGAAGATGGCCACGACAAATGTGGAGGTATTCGCGATCTTCTGAAAGTTATAAGGCTTGACGATAATGCCGCCTATTTATGTGAAAGGAGGTGTGTGGACCAATATCGAAGATGAGATCCTTAAAGCGGCGGTTTCTAAATATGGGGTGAATCAATGGTCGAGGGTGGCGTCGTTGTTAACAAAGAAGAATTCCAAACAAGCAAAAGCCCGATGGAACGAATGGTTAAATCCATTGATTAATAAGACATCGTGGTTAAGAGAAGAAGATGAAAAATTGCTTAATTTAGTGAAATTATTGCCTAATCAATGGCGGACCATTGCTCCGATTATGGGGAGAACTGCCACACAATGTGTAGAGCGATATCAACAATTACTTGAAGATGAGGCTGAAGATGATACTAAAGTCGATAAACATCAAGATGATGATGATTTGAAGTTGCGTGGTCCTGGGATTGAAGCTATTCCTGCTTCTCAGGTGGCGGTGGGGGATTTGAATTTGAATCCCGAAAGTAAACCGGCGAAACCTGATGATGATGAGTTGTCAGATGATGATAAGGAAATGCTATATGAAGCCAAAGCACGATTAGCAAACACCAAAGGTAAAAAGGCAAAGCGCCGAGAACGAGAAAGGATGTTAGAGGAAACTAAACGGCTTTCTTTAGTACAAAAACGAAGGGAATTGAAAGCATCAGGAATAAAAGTCCATTTGACTAGGAAGAAGAATTCAAAGGAGTTTGATTATAATGGCGATATTCCTTTTGAGCATACCCCTAGTACGGGGCTATACGATGTTGAAGGTGAGAATGAAGCCAATATGAAGGATACTCAAGATTTTGAAAGTGTGGTTTCTAGTAAAGGCCTTGATTTAAACCGTAAACGTGAAGACAGCATTTCAAAAAAGTCACAGCCGACTGGTTCAACCCAAAATAAACGACATAGTTCTGTAATCCAGGGAAATGAAGAAATTTATGAATCTCGTAAGAAAGTTAAACCTATATTACCTGATGTTGAAGAAACCCATGAAACATATAAAGATAACGATTTTAGTGGAGTATTTCACAAAGAAGAGAATATTGAAGATATCGATACGAGGATTCTGAATGTCATGAAGGAGATCAAACAGTCAAACAGTCGAACATCGACATTATTGGGAGATGATATTGTTGTTAATGAAACTAACACCAAGAATATTAATAAGGCCATACGAAATATTATTCGAAACCAGTTTATGAACTTGCCCAAACCGAAAAATGAGTTTCAAGTTTTACCAAAGTTTGATGATTATGAAGAAGAAATCAAACTTGTTAAACAATCGCATATTAAACCACAGGAAATTAAAAAGTTGGAATTGTTGCGACAAATTGATGAACAAAAGGCGAAATCACGGCGGTCTTTAGTTGTACAACGGGGATTAGATATTCCTGATCCTCGGTTATTGAAACTGATTGACGAGAGTCAATATTCCGAATTGGATGCACGATTAATCCGCCAGTTCCAACGTCTTATTAAGTCAGATTTCAAGAAATATGTCGATAGCAATTATGTATGTGAAGAAGAAGAAGATTTGGATGAAGATACCTATGACAAGGTCCACCAAGAAATATCAAAAGTTTTACAGCCCAAAATCGAATCGGTTAACATTGACGTAAAATTAGATTACTCACGAGAAGAAATCATTCAGGCCATTGAATCATTGAAATCGGATTGTAGGCAATTGCAAAATGAGTTAAATCAAAGGTTCCCGCAGTCAACCCCAGACATTAGCAGTTTGTGGCAAGAATTGAATGATGAAAAGTTACGATATAAAACATTTGAGCATATAATGGCGACGGAAGATAAGGCCATGGCGAATAGACGACAAAGGTTGGATTTGAATGTGGATTATGTCGCTGCTAAAGAACAGGAGTTGATGGATTATATAACAAGTAATAATGTATAATAGTGCGACGGTGGTGAGGCTATGAATAACCTTATCTACGTTCCCTTCAAAACCACCAAAGACGTTGCCCTTGGTGAAGCATTACGACTGATAATCCAACAGCACTATTTCCAGAGCCCCAATACATTTGAAACTGATTTACTGCAAATATCTAAAGTGCGCAAACGAATCAGTCATTTAGAGTATGATAATATAGACAAGTCCATTGAAGTGTTTCTTAAACAGTACTATTTGAATCTAGCGACGTTAACCCAGAAGTTTAGTAATGAAATCATTGAGTTTGAATGGTCCGGCAAGTTGGGGCACCAAGTGAGTGTCCAGAAACTACGTTCGTTAAAGTTTGAAATGTTCAATGTGCTATACCAAATGGGGAGTTTTTACTCCCAATTGGCATTTAAAGAGAACGTTCATAAGGAAGCAGGTATAAAAGCAATTTGCCACTATTTCCAAACATCAGCGGGATGTTTTGAAAGACTTCAAGAAATCACCAGCAGAGATAATTTCCACACAAACGAGTTTTCTCCCCATAGTTTAGAGTATTTAAAGTGTTTAATGTTAGCCCAGGCCCAAGAAATGATTTGGCAGAAATCAGTAAACTCAAATATGAAGAATTCGGTAATTGTGAAACTAGCTGTAGAAACTGCCCGGCTTTATTTGCAATGTATAGACCATGGTGAAAAGTCGGAGTTTATCAAATTGGAGTTTATTAACCATTGTCATCTCAAATATTATCATTTTCTCGGGGTTTGTAATTACAGATTATCACTCATACTGTTGGAAGATGGTAATTATGGAGAACAGGTGGCATATTTGCGGGAAAGTGTGCAAGTCACTGTTAAAGGTATGACGTATAACAAAGATGTCAAGAATCAAGTTATAGAGGATTTGAAGGGATTACACGAGACTGTGGTTAATAGCTTAAAGAATGCCTCACGGGAAAATGACTTGATACATCATAAACCAGTCCCAAATGAATTACCGATAATACAAGGGTCCCGTATGGTTAAACCAATCATTATCGATGAGATACATGAATCATTTATAAATGATCGTCAAATATTTAAAGACCTTTTACCATATCAGATAGTTCAAAATGGAACGGCTCTTAAAGAACGTCAAGACTCGTTTATACTTAAAAAGATTATCCAACCACTACAAGCACTTAACAAGCAAATGAATCACTTTTTAGTAGAACGTCAATTACCGGCGTTAATAGATTCTTTACAAAAACCCGAGAATATCCCGGAACTGATTATTCAACATAGTCATGATATCATAAGTTACGGTGGCACCAAAACCGTTGATGACTTGTATGATGTGATTTTGAGTTTGTCGTCGGATTGCAAGGATATTTACGAAGGTTGTTCACAGCTTCTTACGATTGATACCGAAGAAGATGAGTTTTTTAAGGAGAAATATGGTGATCAGTGGACGAGACCATCCACCTTGAACTGTGATGATTTAAATGAAAAAATTCAAAGCATGAAACGTTATTTGGATCAAGCTGATAAAGCCGATGATATAATCATAACAGCGTATCATGATATTAAGCAATATTTGGACTTGTACGCTGGAGGCTATGAGTCTTTAAAACAATTCATTCCTGATTCGGAGTATAAAGTCCTACCTGATGATATATCAATACTTTTAACTGAAATTAGGGGAGTTTTGGATAAAACCCAGGAATTAGAAGTGTCTAGAAAGAAGTTTCTTGGAGATTTAGAAATCAAAGTGAGGGATGATAATATTAGTGTGAAATTGATTAACGAGTATAAATCTTTGGCGAACAGCGGTGGATATAAGAAATTAGCCGACACTTGGTTTGAACTGAAATTTCAGGATTATATCAAAACATTCAACTTTGATTTAGAATATGTGGAATCGCTGAAAGTAACTCAGCACCAATTGGAGAATGACATTGATCGATTGAACCAACTACTCACGACGAAAACCAAGAATCTAATTCAACAACCCGATGAACGAAGAGATGCTTTACAAGTATTAGAAGATATTTATCTGAGATATTTACAGTTGATCACCAATATCAACGAGGCTTTAAAGTTTTATAACGATTTCAAAACACGAGGTGTAAATGTTGTTCGCCAATGTAACGAGTTTATTAATCATCGCAAACAAGAAGCCCGGGACTTGGAGTTAAGATTACTGTCCGGAGCATTAACCTCTTAGAGAAAAGTATATGTATAAATTATACACAATAACGCATATAGCGCATCGCAATGAGACTCACAAAACCCATAATTAGTATAGTGGGGACGACAGGTGTAGGAAAATCCCAATTCAGTATCGAACTTGCCAAAAGCATCAATGGCGAAATAATCAACGCTGACTCTATGCAAGTGTATAAGAAACTTGACGTTATAACTAACAAACATCCCATTAATGAGCGTCAGAATATACCCCATCATGTAATAAACCACGTCAATTGGGACGAAGAATATTTCATTCATCGGTTTCATCAAGAAGCCACTTTAGCTATTAACGACATCCACCAACGAGGGAAAGTACCTATAATAATAGGCGGTACCCATTATTATCTACAACGATTGTTATTCAAGAATAAAACCATAAATGATAACAAGGTTCGTGAGCTAACTCAGCGGCAATTGGACATTCTTGATGGCCCTGTAGAAGGAATATTTGCAGAACTTGTCAAGTATGATTCGAAGATTGCTGAAAAGTTTCATCCTAAGGACAAAAGAAAACTACGAAGGGCTTTGGAAATATGGTACACTGTTGGACAGCAGCCCAGTACATTATATAAGGAACAAAAACTCGACGAGTTGAATGATCTGTCACTTATATATAAAACTATTATGTTTTGGGTGTATAGTGATTATGACATACTAAGCCAACGACTAGATTCGAGAGTTGATGATATGGTAACGAATGGGGCGTTGCAAGAAGTAAAAGAACTCTATGAATTCTACAAGCAATCCCAAGAGCCGGATATTACTAAAGGAGTATACCAGGTAATTGGATTTAAGGAGTTTTTACCATATTTGTCCGATAACGGGAAATTGCAAGACAGTATAGACAAGATGAAGATTCGAACCAAACAGTATGCCCGGTATCAGATCAAATGGATCAAAAAATCATTGATGGTAGAATTACTCAAAGAGGCCAAATTTAATTATAAGAACGGAGGCAAAGTTTATATGTTGAATGCCAGTGATTTACAACAATGGACCAAAGAGGTTGAGGAAAGAGGAATTGCAATAGCACAGCAGTTTCTTGTAAAGGGACCCCAAATCCCAGACTTGCAAATCCCTACGAGTTTGGATCCAGCAATTTTCCCCAGTTCCGAATCTTTAGCATCATTTAATAGTAATAAGAGATTAGACAGTGAAAGGAATTGGAAACATATTGAATGTGACATTTGTACTGACTCTTCGGGCAAACCGTTGGTCACTGTTGGAGAAGATAACTGGAAAATACACATGAACTCTAGAAGACATAAAAGGACCCTTTTGCGACGTCAGAAACAAAAAGAAATCAATAAGTGGCTACTGCTTAAGAGTAAAGTAGTGTCAGACACACTAACCCATTTCGACCAATTAGAGAAATAAAGTGCCGCATGCCAAAAAAAAAAGTTCCTTTTATTTTTATGCAGTGCAGGACAGGCGACATTTTCGTATCGTGGTTAAGAAATTTTAATTCCGCCACGCCTAGATGGAAATTGCTAAAGATTGTCAAGTGATTTGTAATCTATATTTCTATTATACATCATAATTCATTAATTAATCTCTGACCTCTATATAGTCGAGATATGGGGCATACATCAATCTTGTTTATTTAACTTTTCGGTTATTTCCAGCAACTTTAAATCAATTTGATTTAGTTGAAATTTTTTCTGTAAAGTTAAATTGTTTAAATCATCATTAGAACACCATCCTGATTTAATTAACCGGGATTTAGTCAATTGATACGTTTCTTCAATTTTAAGTTTTTTATTGCTAAGAAAATGGTAGTAATTGGCTAAATTATCATTCTGTTGTAATTCTTCCTCATTAAGGTGAAATAATTCAAGGTAATTATTTTGTAACTTTTCAACGTTATTTTCAAAAAGCTTTAAATTATCAGATAAAATAATTGGAGAAGAATAACCAGATTGTGGAGGAGTCGAAGGCGCCGACTTTAATTTTGATTCCAAGGAATTTTTCGAAAAATTGGAATCTTGGGATAAGGTTTTGATATGGCTTTGATTTGGATTCACCAGTGGTCGCTCACTAATTTCCGGTAAGGTGCCCATAACTGCAGTAGCTGCTAAATCTGAGCCCAAAACTGGAGTAGTCACTGGGGTACTTGATTTACTCAATGATAATTTTCTAATGGTATTCTTTAAACTTCTCAATCGTCTCAAAGGACTAGTATTTTTGGCCTCACTCTTACCTCCACTGGAATTAGATGGACTTCGATATAGTTGATTACTATCCAAGTTTATACTGGGACTATCCAATTCGTAAGTTGAAAATGAGGTATTGGAATTGGAAAAAATAATGCCATCATCCAACTTCTTCTCACCACTGGAATTTGACCTTACGCTATTATCTGAATTTACATCATGTAACACTAACTCATCGTCAATGTCGGAATATATACTCAAAGATACAATCGAGTCAAAGGTTTTTAAATTACTCCCAAGAGTTTCTTCAGTGGGTAATGGCGGTAACAATATATCGTCTTTGATAGGCGATTTGTTTTCCACCACAATACCAAGACCTGACATGTTATTAATTTTGAATATATATGAACCACAAGTTTTGTACAATCACAAATTTGAAGGTGACTGCAGAACTATTAAATGAATATTATGTGATGTATCACAAAATGAGATAAATAGGTATTATTGGACTAGTACAAGTTTTATGGAGTCTGTAAACTTTAATTTGACAATTAATCGAAGGATATATGCTGAATTTGTTCAAACTAAAGAGTAATTCCCTTTGCGATTGAAGCAATTAAAGAATGGAAAATGGAAATCTCTTATATATAATTTTTCAATGGAAACTGAGGAAGAAAAAAAAAATTGAAAAAAAAAGAATTTCTTACAAAATCAAGTGAAATATTTTTATTGGTTTTGTGAACGTATTTGACATAATCGCTGTAAGGAGTATTAAGATATGGATCAATATTACTTTTAGTAAGTATTCGGCGACGGTAGCAACAGCTATAGAAACGATAAGATTACATAAAGCTTCGGATTAAGTCGTGGCAAGAGTCATAAAGATTGGTAGTTTATCGCTTAAATTGACTTTGAAGCTCCGGTGGAAAGTAATGCCACCGGATTGCCATTCAAAAATTAATGCAAATCTTATTAATCCACAGCATTAGATGCTGTCGTGGAACGTTTAATGCAGTGGTGCGTAACCCTAGTTGAATCTGCAATTGGTTGTGCATACTGAACTTTCATTGGCATCATCGGCATATGGTTATGCACTACTTTCTATCTAGGACATACGTTGTATAGTCTACGGCCTAGGCGAAAGCAATTGGGGACTTGTTTCAATACAATCTGGTCCTCGGCCCTACTTCTTTAATTTTCTTTATGCATGGCGGTTGTGCTAGTCTGTGCATTAGTTTTCCTTTTTAGTCGTTAAGCACTTAATACGACATTTTCTCGCTGGACTCTAGATTTACGTTAATGTCCCTCTCGTGATTCGACCTATAGGTGGTATAATTGCGGTTGAAGATCTCGCTGTATTAAACCGTTTCCGGCCCACGCTTAAAACCTTTAATGAATTAAAAATAAATACGGCTGTATTCGGGGCAAAAGAAAAGTGTCTAGAACCTTGTGTCCCAGACACTTTTGCCCACTACTATTTTTTTGGTCAACTGCTCTTCGGTAGTATGTTGCGATTTACTTCCGAAAGAGTATGGATTTATTAGTGTAATTCCCACGCCTTCAAAACTTGGGTAGCTTATATTTACTATACAAAGTGTAATGTCCATAATTTGTAAATCATCTCTATTAATTTGTTGTGTAATTTGTATTTAGATAACTGCCGGCAATTTTCCGTATGGAATTATAATAGCCACTGACATAATTTCATCTATCTAAGTTCTGGCAAATACGGTATATGTCAGCGTTTAAAGTACGTCATATTTGCCCGTGGTTATCAGTGGATTTATTGACCGATTTTTGAAAGGTTGAAAATGGGATTCTGACTAAACGTGTAACTCTTATCACACCCCAGCTCCTTATCTTCAGTTAACAATTGAAGTTGTGGTTTGCTTATTCGTGGCCTCATAAAAGCTTTACGAACTTTATAACTATATCATATTACGAGGCCAGTCGGTCTTCCTCAACAGTTTATAAATTTGTTTTACATTGTGATACATGCCATATTATTGTGGTGGACGTTTATGAGAAATACTTAGAGTCTGCCTATCTCATGATCTCAATCGGCATTAAATTTGTTTGCAACCTTAAATTCGAGTGAAATAAAGTAAAGTGATTTTCTCTATTCTAAACTTTTGCCGTGAAACGTCGTAGGCACTAGAACATTTCATGTTTAAAGACTCGGGCCATTATGAATAACGTCATAGAATAACCCCGAAATACATACATTAAGAGTTAATAATACATAATTAAATGGCTATAGTCGTTTTTAAATAATTCCAGTATTTCTCCCTTATCGGATCATATTTTTCAATAAGCAAATCGTAAATCTTTATGCTCCTGGCATCATTATAAACTTTGGCTAATAATTCCATAGCTATAGAAGATTTGATCAATTGCAATTGCATGTCATCGCTATCTAGATTCAAAGCTACAAATTGTTCTAGAAATGGTATAAGTTTAGTCATGGGGATATTAAACTTGTGATATATGCCTAAAAGGTAATTCCAAGTAGCATGGTTCTGAGGGCTTAACCTAATCTTATCCATTACATAATTCAACTCATCATCGATTTCAGTACTTTCAATGTCATTAAACTTGATAAAGTACCGATGGGACCATGCACTATTGTTATAAATGTCCTTTTCGATTAATTGATTTACAAATTCTACTTCTTTGGGATTCTTAAACAAATTAAATTTCGCTGTAAACCAGCGTCTATAAGTCCAGACGTGATGATTCTTTGTATCCTCCAATAACATTATATTCAATATGGGAAATTCTCGAATAGGATCGTAATCATCAATCTGGTTAATAATTAACTGACGATAATTCCAAATCTGGTAGTTCTTCTCATTATCAAGAGCAACCGAATCTAACCAATCCAACTCTTTATATAAATCATATTGCAAATGAGTAATGATATCAAATCGATAACTCCAAATACTGTAATGAGACCCTAAAAGTGAAATTCCTGCTTCAGTAATTGCCAACGCTCTTTCGCTATATTCATGTTTTCCCAAAAGTGCCAATAAAATCCCCATAGTTGATCTGTATTCTTCATCATACAAGATCTGACATAACTGAGGATATTCTTGATTCAATTGTACCGGTTCAATGTCGTCATAATTAAAGGAACTCATCTACTAATAACCAGTATAGTAGTGTAATTAGTACGCGAAATTTCCTTATTGAGATGTTTCAATGGATAAACTAATTCAACTACTATTCAACGGTATAGTGTACATAATCCTAGTAAAATTACTACCCGATTCCAAAATCCCTTTACTAATATTGGCGTATTCGATTGGGAAAATGTTCAACGTTGGGTCTTACCAAAACTTTAAGCTTAAAATTCGAAGTACTTTGACTAAAAGTGTATCTACAGTTAGCAGTGATTTTCGTCATTTACCCCATAACACCAAAATTGAAATTGTTTCCACCATCAAATCCTTGCAATTATATTCTGCTAATAATAAAAAGTTTATAGATCAAAAACGGAAGTCGTTCAAACTCATGAGCTGGAGACAACAGAAACTTTGTGAGGACGTGGGATATTTGGACAAATTAAACACCATAGAATCTTTAATTGGCCAGAATCAAAAGGTTTTGAATAAAGTGGTTGATTTCACCATGTCAACGTACGATCTACGGTTTAGTGACTTTGATTTAATCAAAAATATCACCGATAATAGTTCATTTAAGGTGATTGAGGGTTTAAGTCATTTTAGTAGAGACTGGAATCAAGTTTCGATGCCGGAGGAACTTCAGCCAATTTATGATTATATTATTAACAGTATCAAAGCTTTAGATTCCATCAATTTGGACAAAACAACTATTATAATGCCAGGATCAGGTCTTGGTAGGATTCCTCACGAATTAAGTAAACAAGGCTACCACGTGAACTCCATTGAATTAAATGGACTAATGTACTTGTTTAACAAATTTATATATGCTAATGATGTTTCGGGATTGGAGATTTATCCATATATTCATCTGTTATCAAATTTCACTACGTTAAAAAATCAGTTCAGATCTGTAATGCTACCTTCAGTTTCTAAACCGCAAACATTGAATATATGGCTAGAAGATTTCAAGTTCTTTGAGTCTCCTACGAATTTCGATTCGATTGTGGTGGTTACGGTATTTTTTATAGACACTGCCGAGAATCTTGTTGATTATTTAGATACCATAAATGAACTTGTTAAGGGTTATAAGTCTAAGTATTGGATCAATATTGGTCCCTTGAAGTATGGTACTGCTCCTCAGGTGGAATTAAATGCTGAAGAGCTCAAATTGTTGAGAGAAAAAATGGGTTGGCAAGATTTACAGAATTATAATAGTTTAGAAACTCATAAACTTTTCCCTTACGTTACTGATAAGCAAAGTTTATGGCAAGGATACTATGGCGTTGTGGGTTGGTGTTGTAGGAAACTTTAAGATTATATATTTTTATTAATCTGTAACTTTTTATCCAGGCCTCCACTAATAATACCAATAGAATTATCCCAACAAACATCAAATACCTTTGACGACTTTGATTCTTCTCTGGTGATAGTGTATAATGGATTTAAACTTCTTATGTCCCAAACCTTGACGAGCCCATCATGTGAAGCCGATGCAAACATATTATCATTGTAAGTACAATTAGATAACCCCACTACAAAGTTGGAATGGCCCACTAATTTAGCATTTATTAATTCATTAGCGTCGACCCTTGGATCATGCAAATTGATATGACGAGCCGAAGACCCAGTGATGATCAAATTCTTTGTATGCTTGTGTAAAATCGATAGTAATGCAAATCCCGTGCTTCGGGTATCAATAACTTTACCAGTAACTATATCCCAAGTCTTTATTGTATGATCTTGGGATACTGAATAACTCACAGTATTGTCATTGCCATCAAAGCAAATGTCTTCTACAGGTTGCTTGTGGCTCGATAAGATTGATAATGGCGATTTACGTCTTAATGTGGAATCCTTTATAGCCATTTTTCTTCTCTTTTTCGATGATGTGGATAATACATTTTCATCATATTCCAAAACTTCAATGTTATTCATTTCCTTATGAATGGTCGACCATATTCCAATAGTATTGTCATACGATGCTGATAATATACGATGAGCATCGCTATTAACTGCAAGTGAAACTACTGGTGCCTTATGGCCTTCTAATAATGCTACGGTTTTACCTTCTGTAGGTTCTTCTTCTTCATCCTCGCCTTGAACGTTTGATGCGTCCACCTGTTGGTTTTTCCATAACCTTATTTGTCGATCATTTCCACTACTAACAAGTCGACTAGGACTTATCCATTTTACTGACCTTATCGAACTTGAATGGCCCGTGAATTGTTTTTCAACAGTTCCTTGCATATCATAGATTCTCACTACCCCATCATAAGATCCGCTTAAAATCTTCAGTTGGCCACTAGCTTGTATAGTATCAATACTGGAAACCCAGTCATTATTATTAAAGGAAGTTAAAAATGAGGGAGGTAGTACGGCCTTGGTATATTCCAAAGTTAGAAATACTTCATTGCTTAATCCATTTTTCACAAGGTACTCGTCAATTGATGTTCTAAGTAATTTCCCATCGATTAAGAAATCAAATGGTGTTATATGGCTGGGATTTTCATCGGCTAATAAATGGTTCACTATTTCCGACAACCCGTATCGCTTCAACGTAGTTGGAACAAATAATGGCGTGTCATTAACTTGGAGGTTTTCATCATCTTCTTTAGTAAAGAATTTGATTTTAATTTGATTATCCATGTTGAAAAATTATCTCATCTCATCGCCGCGCTTTATCAAAGAGAACGTTAGACAACATAAACTCATAAATACCTTGAATTACCCAAAACTAATTATAAATATCGTAAACACACTAAAGAACCACCAGCACATTCAACAGGTTTCTGGAACTGGATCTCAATATGGGCATAGAACTAGTGGCAAGTCTGCCCATAAGCCCAGCAGTTTTGAACCCAACAGAGGTTGATTTTCTTAATAGGTGGTCTGATTTGGTCCATGTAGATCTTTTCAATCGTGATGTGACCCTTCCTTGTTTGATTTTTGAAATGGTTTGGCTTTTTGTACGGTAATCATAACTTCCAGGATCAGAAAACTTTCCATGTTGAAAGAAATATCTTACAGCTCTTTTGAATCTTCTCCATCTTCTCTTTCTCGTAATTCTCGGCGGTGGCAATGATCTCATATTAATGTGGTAGTATCGAACGTAGCAATTGTATGCAATTACCGTTTGTGGTTTTTGCAGCTATTTGTGGATCGGGTGTTACCGCGGAGTGTTCCATGCTGAGCCGCACACTCTGAAAAGAAAATTCCTCATTGCTGCTCCGAGGAGGTTCCATCGCCAACTCAGTATCGTATTTTCTATAACTACAAATAAATTCCCAGGAATTTACCAAAGTTATTGATCAGTTTTTTCCGTCAAGTCCACCCTGGTATTACAGTAACAACTCTAAAATATTCCACTCACTTTTTTGTCTCATCGCTGAAAATATTTCATAATGACTAAACTTGAAGATGTTCCCATTGAAGTATCACAAGCTTTCGATAGCATTTTAGTCTTAGATTTTGGATCCCAATATTCCCATTTGATTACGCGTAGATTAAGAGAATTCAAAGTTTACGCTGAAATGTTACCTTGTACTCAAAAGATTTCCGAATTATCATGGACACCAAAGGGTATCATTTTAAGTGGAGGACCTTATTCCGTTTATGAGGAAGGCAGTCCTCATGTTGACCATGATATATTTAAATTGGGGGTCCCAATTTTGGGTATATGTTATGGAATGCAAGAATTGGCCTGGATCAACGGTAAAGGTGTTGCCCGAGGCGATAAAAGAGAATATGGACCTGCTACTTTAAATGTGGAAGATGCTACGTGCGCTCTTTTTAAAGATGTTGATCATTCCCAAGTGTGGATGTCACATGGTGATAAATTACACGCATTGCCCACTGGTTATAAGATTGTGGCTACTTCTACCAATTCGCCATTTGCTGCTATTGCTCATGAAGAACAGGAAATCTATGGAATCCAATTCCACCCTGAAGTAACTCATACTGCCAAAGGTAAAGTCTTGTTGAGAAACTTTGCCCTTGACATTTGTAAAGTCAATGCCAATTGGTCCATGGAAAATTTCGTGGATACTGAAATTGCTCGTATCAAGAAATTGGTTGGCCCTACGGCTGAAGTGATTGGCGCGGTATCTGGCGGTGTTGATTCTACGGTTGGTGCCAAGATTTTGCACGAAGCCATTGGCGATCGGTTCCATGCGATTTACGTCGATAATGGATTGATGAGAAAAAATGAAACTGAAAGTGTATATCAAACTTTAACTGAAGGATTGGGGATCAATTTGACGGTAGTTGATGCTACTGATAAGTTTTTAGATAGATTGAAAGGAATCACTGATCCTGAAAAGAAACGGAAAATCATTGGTAATACATTTATTCATGTTTTTGAAGAAGAGGCTGCCAAAATCACCCCCAAGGATGGTCAAGAAATCGAATATTTATTGCAAGGGACATTATATCCTGATGTGATTGAGTCGATTTCATTCAAAGGCCCCAGTCAGACCATCAAGACCCATCATAATGTTGGAGGATTGTTGGAAGATATGAAATTAAAGTTGATTGAACCATTGAGAGAATTATTCAAAGATGAAGTACGTCATTTGGGTGAATTATTGGGAGTTCCTCATGACTTAGTATGGAGACATCCTTTCCCAGGCCCAGGATTAGCCATTAGGGTGTTGGGGGAAATCACTAGAGACCAATTGAAAATTGCTAGAGAAGCTGATGCTATTTTTATTGAAGAAATTAGGAAAGCAGGGATCTACGAAGAAATTAGTCAAGCCTTTGCTGCTTTGTTGCCAGTTAAATCTGTTGGGGTAATGGGAGACCAAAGAACGTATGAACAAGTTATTGCGTTAAGAGCAATTGAAACCGTGGACTTCATGACTGCCGATTGGTATGTTTTTGAAGCCAAGTTTTTGAAAAATGTAGCTTCAAGAATTGTTAATGAGGTTGACGGTGTTGCTAGAGTTACTTATGATATTACTTCAAAACCCCCTGCCACCGTGGAGTGGGAATAAATCAACTAATATGTTATAGAATATATGTTATAATTACGTTATCATTATACTTTATTTTGGGATGAAATAAACCCAATTTCTTGTCGTAATACCATGGCAACTAAAACATCACTGTCGTGACTTATTGTAAGGAGAAACTCTTCACCGTTGGGATATCCATCGCCAATAATAATAGGTTTACCTCGTTTATCGTATAATCTGAACCATTGATTGAATTGAAACTGTTGTTGCTGTGATTCGTCCAATGTTTTATATACAGCTTCCTTCAGAGCCCAACTCCCCGCCAAAAATCGTACTACACCATTAATATCGTTGGTGTTTATTAAGGACGTAGCTACCGGTAATTCATGAATAGGGTTTAAGATTCTGCCAGCCAATCGGGTTATAAACTTCGACTGCAACCCCCTACCGGGTTTAGTAATAATATCATGAAACCTTGACACCTTGACAATATCAACTCCTATCGCTAAAGTAGAGGTAATTTTGTTCATATTGGCTTCATAGTTAGTGCGGAGAAACAGTGAATTTTTCAAAATGGCATCGGCAGTTCCAGGTCCAGTGCCATTACCAAGTTCCAAGTATGACTTATCGACATATTGGGGTCGTGTTAAACATTGTGCCGAAATCTCTGATCCCACAATGCTTCTCAATACCTCTAAGGATATTGAAGCTGCCAAAGTAATGATTTGGGAGTATCGCAATGGCCTTAAACCCCAAATGACTCCCGAGTTATGGAGAGCCAAAAAAGTCTTGGATTCGGCAACTCACCCGGATACTGGTGAAACGGTGTTCTTGCCATTTCGAATGAGCTCGTGTGTGTTATCAAATTTAGTAGTTACGGCCGGAATGTTGACTCCAAATTTAGGAACTGTAGGAACATTGTTTTGGCAAATTGCTAACCAATCCTTGAACGTAGCCATAAACACTGCCAATGCCAATAAGTCTCATCCGTTGACGACCCAACAAATCATTACCAATTATTCCATGGCAGTTTCAGCGTCGTGTTCTGTCGCATTAGGGTTGAATGCTGTGGTGCCACGACTCAAGTCTTTGCAGCCAAACACTAGGAGGATTTTAGGGAGATTGGTTCCTTTTGCAGCTGTGGTTTCGGCAGGAATTGTTAATGTGTTTCTCATGAGAAGTGAAGAGCTTAAAAAGGGAATTACGGTTTTCGACCAGGATGGTAATGAGAAGGGATCTTCCAAGACAGCTGCTTTCTACGCTGTAGGCGAAACTGCTGCTAGCAGAGTGATCAATGCTACGCCGGTAATGGTAATCCCGCCATTAATCTTGGCGAAATTGGAACGGAAATGGCTTAAAGGTAAACCAAAGTCATTGGAAATCGTCGTAAATATTGGTTTGATCTTTGCCACGTCTTTAGTAGCATTACCTTTTGCGTTGGCGGTGTTCCCTCAAAGAAGAACGTTGCCGGTGGCTTCCTTAGAACCTGAATTCCATAACTTAAACGATGCTAATGGCCGTAAAGTTGACTATTTAGAATTTAATAGAGGTATTTAATATTATTAGTATACAAATTACACGTGACTACCAATATAACCAGTGATTTTCATTATTTATGTGCAATTTGGCCTTGATTTCTTGAGGCGTAGAGGTTTTGAATGATTCCAAGTCAAACTCATTATTAAATATTGCCCCCACACCTTTGCCACCTAATAATGTTTCATATGATTCATAGCCTTTAGAATCATAAATCTTTATAACCTTGTGTATTTGTGACTCGTCAACATTATTATTTAATAACGTAATAGCACATCCTCCGCCTCCAGCTCCCGTTAATTTAGTTATACCGATATTATGAGTATCTCCCACTATCTTTATATCTTCTAAAGAAGGTTCCGATACTCCTATAGCTACCAATAATCCATGGTTGATTCTGAATAAATCACCTAAAACTTTATAACTTTGCTGGCCATCATTCGGATTAATCATTTGTTGGTATGCCAACTTGGCCACTTCGCCCATAGCGTCCAATATCGGTCCTATAATAAGCGGATATGCTTTATTGGTAATTCCTACATTCCCAACCAAAGTTGCAGTACTCCTGGGAGTTTTAGAATTAGTTAATAATAATTTCATAGACGGCAAGTTTTTGATTCCCGTTCTAATTGCCGGCATTCCGCCTTCTTGCCGTTGATACATTACAGCCCCGCCTCTGGTGGCCACGGCATTATCGATTCCTGATGGATTTCCATGAAATACTTTTTCTCCCATAAACGACCACGAATCAATAAAATCCAATGCTTGGTCGTCGTCAGCCAGTTTTGAATCTGTAGAGATAATTGATGGTGATTTAATATGGTTACCTAATAACCCCATCGCCGCCGCCATACATACCGTTATACAAGCCGAAGACCCTAGTCCCGCTCCAATAGGGACCGTGGATCTTACACAATAGGTTTTCCCGGGGGTATCGGGGTCGACTAGATGAACATAGAGGTACAAAAACGAAACACACGCAGTATAATGAAATCTCGACTTTTTGTCGCCTAGAATCTTTGATAACTCTTGAACGATTTCAGGCACCAATTCTTTAGTAGGCTGTAAATCACCAGAAGTGGTACGTTTGATAAAAGGTGTAATAATGTCGAAGGGGATCTCGGATTTATGCCATGATACTGATAACTCTATATCGGGGAATTCCAAAGTTATGACGTCAGGGTCTTTGTTGGGAGTCACTAATAAATAGGCCCGTAAACTTAGAGCAGCAGCAATTGCTGGTTTTCCAAAAACAACCGAATGTTCTCCATAAACAATAACTTTTCCTGGAGCACTTATGAAGAACGGTTTGTCCATCTGATGCGATGCGACTTTTGGTTAACGTGTTTTATTTTATTATCTACAAACTTTTATAGAGATTCCTTTAAACTCGTAATCTCTTCAATGATGTTGGCGACAAATGTATCGAACTCAGGGCCGCCACTTTCGATGATTCGCTGTTCTTCAAGAGAACTAGGTAAAATCCTCGACGTCAAAAATTTAGGATGTTTGAGTAAATTGCTAATATAATCTGTAAATTCTTCACGTTTAGGTTCCGATTCAAGCCCTGGCAACACCGGCACATCGACCATGTACGAAGAATCGATACCAAGAAACCTCTCTATGCGATAGTTTTTTAGTAATGTCAACAAGATCAATAATTGACTGGTTTCATTGACGGTAGCAGTAGTGATGCGAATGGTTGATGAATCTTTGGACCAACTATCGATACACGACTCGATTTGTTTCTTAAAGTATCGTAAAGCAAAGCACACTTCGGGTAACATCGGCGACCCTAAACTGGACAATGTGAATACAAGGATTGGAAGAATACCATTAGTCCAAATGCGATGATATCTCGACGAGGAAATTATATTAACGTCCCCATTTTTGATGATATTGGAGATGTGGCTACTGGTTAGCACTGTGAATAACCCATCGTCGACCATTTGTTTGGCTATGACCTCGAATTTCAATAATTCTTGGATAAACATTAAACTGAATTGTGATAGAACAAATTCTCCTTCAATCTCCACCAAGTGTGAGAATGTAAAGAGATTGAATAACGATTTGATCAAGCCGTTTTCCTCGATACTGTTGCCAATGTCGTATTGGTTATTCGTGGATATTTCAAGTTCGGTGAATATCTTCAAAATCGATAGTATTAGTAATACGTCTTTGATTTTATCATTGATGTTGACCTCGTCGTGAGTCTTGGCGGTTTTGGAAGCATAAATATCATTCTGAAGCGATATCGTCAATACTTTTGTGGCCTGGTTGACAATCATGTCAAAGAGGCTTTTGATTACATTGAAATGTTCGATAATGAGCTCCGATTCGAGGTGGACCGCTGATAATGAACAATATATAATTCTCAAGAGGGGCCGGTAATATCCCGTGCCGTAAATAACGTTATTGATGAAATCCATTCCCCGTGATTTAAGTAGTTCCGAACATGTCTTGAGTAATTCAAATGTCTTGGTGGTATTGGTGATGCCAAGCGTATGCATATTATAGATAAGGAAAAATGCCAATTCGATCCTTGTATGGTAAACTTGCTCAAAAAAGTCAGCAGGTAATCCTTCATTGATGTTTGTTTGTAATAAATGATTAGCAAAATCAATCAAGTCCGTGTGAATCACACTGGAATCTCGTTTACAAATGGCAATTATTAGGGCACTTAGTGATTTGCTGACATCAACTTGTACACCCAAGTATTGTCGTTCCACGGCAGCACTGACGATTTGTTCTCGCAATTGAGGCCAACCGGTATGATATTTAAACATTCCATCCATAATACTTAAATTATAAACGGTATGGACCCCAAATCTGTTTCTTTTAATCAACGAACACGTGAAATCCGACACTGTCAAAGGCCCAAAGTTGTTGTTGAAGGCCGTGTCGATATTAGTGTGAAGTTTATTATGATAACATTTCAAGGAAAAAAAAGTTTCAATAGATTTTTGGAACTCCTGAAGAAATGAACCGACTTTATCATGGCTTTTATCACTGGAGAATACGTAAACTGCCAATAACTCGGCGATTTTTGACAATAACTTCAATTTATAACAATTGCCGATATATTCTTCAATGGTCTTGGGACGGAAATTAATGGGCTGTTTGATTTTCTTGATTAATTCGTCAATAAACTCTTCGTCTCCGGTTAAACTGTGTAATGAACTCCATGAATTTATCACCGATACCGTTGAATCCACTAAATGAAGTGCAACAGAGTCCGGGTAATATTCAATATGCTTGATATTTCTTTTAAGGACTTTAATTAATGATTGGTCACTAGTGGGTTTAGATGTTACGTCAGGCACAGTATCACCAAGGCCTAGTAAACACACACTCAATCCCTGTTGATGGCCTTTCATGACTGCCGAAACAAAGTCGTAGATGGCGACTTTCATACCGTAATCATCAAACTCGTTGTCCAAGTCAGAAATTAACGAATGCAAAAGGATTTGGCTATTATTGCGGCCTAGATGTGACAACAACGACGGCTGCTGCCCTTCTGGCCAGTGACTATTGGTGAGACAGGTCATGAGATCAAGTATGTTCTTACGAAACTTGGTGGTGGCATATGCTTTAACAAGAATCGGGCTTTTTTCAAAGATTTTTGTTTCGAGTGACGATGGTGGACGGTTTATGGAACTTCTGATGGTGATAAGCAATTCGGTAAATTCGAAAACACTCGAAATCCACAAACTGTATAAATACGACGTAGTGTCTTTAAGTTCATAAAGCGTTATTTCGTATTCTAATGAGTCGATCAACACAAGCAACGGATAACACGTGCGAGAGTCAGTGTTCAAAAACGACCCCAAAATCCTGCTGGCGGCCTCAATAAACGATTCGTTGACTTTATTGTGTTGTAATCCGTAGACCATGGTTAAAATATTGGAGAACGTGTCCAAAACCAAGACTCCTAGCTCCATCTTTTGGCAGGAATCGTTAAACTTACAGTGGACAAACGTCTCAAACACCAAGATTAAATGGTTAATACATTGTACCAATACCTTTGATTTGATGGCCCAGGTAACTTTGGTGTTCAAAGCAAGACAATCGTGAGCTAAAACTTCGGTAAACTTTATGAACGATATCGTAAAACTATAATCTCCTTGAACCATCTCGACGTTGTTGAACAATAACGAGATGATGCCTTCTTTGCCTTCACCAGTTAACAAAACAGAGTTTGTCAAATAGTTCCAGATCCGATCTGATACTAATGGCGTAAGATGATAAAGAGTATCGGTAATAGATTTAGAAACCTTAATGTTTCGGGAATGAAGGCCTTGTTCCAATAACCTCAAAATTATCTCAACCGCATCACAATTGTCGGTGTAAGCTGACAAGGTTTCAATAATGTAGCTTCCATCGTGCTGGCTCTTGAACGTAGAAGTAAGCAACGTGAATATGTCCACAATTAACGTCATCATCGTCTTGTCTTGGGGGTTATAACTTGTAGACAAGTTCTGTAATACCCGGCCCAAAAATGCAAAGCCGTTGAAATTATATAGAAACGTCACCAAGACGTTATTATTAGTTCCCGGTAATAGCTTTGCCTTGGTGTTATAATTAATCAATAACGACAATTTCTTATGGGTTTCGTATGGAGGGTATAAATCAATGAGTTTAGTGGTTTTAACGAGTTCGGTGTTTTCGTCGTCAATAATAGTCATGGTCTCAAATTGTTCTTTATGGAATTCGTCCATGTATGATTTTAATTCTTTGAACTCGTTGAATGCCACCTCACCATTGATAGAAGCCAATTTCAAAAACGGTGTTAAGGAACAAGGAAACTTGGCTCGGGCAACAATAAACGCATCAATCGTTGATGGGTTGTTAAAGAATTTCTCGACAATGACATTCGGACAACTAGCAATGACGTTGTGGATAGTTGATGCAATTTCTGGAGTCAATGTTACTAATGGCATGGCCGCTACAATGAGACTCGACAATACTGCTGGGTACAAATTGTCAAATTTAATGACATTATTGACAGAATCGATTTCTTGAAAAACATTCAAATCTTTACACCGCACGCTCAAGTAACTTATAGCGTTATCGATTTGATCAGACGACATGATTTCAGTGAATTTAGCGTCGTTTGTATCGGTCAAGATCAATGATTTCCGTAATAACATGATCAACCATGAATACAGAATTATCGCATTTGAACCGTTCGTCACAATCTCGTTAATTTCCTTGAATGTCGTGGCGTTGTCCATCACTTTGGTGTCAACGTTGTCTAAATCAAGCAATGCCACCGAAATAATATTCACTAATCCCCGGATTAATGCTGCTGGTTCTCTTTCCTCAATGGCAAGATCAAATTTAATTACTAATCTGAACCAATTTATTATTATATCCACAGAAATGGTCGTCGAGTTCTGAAACGTTGCTTCTACTAATACTTTTAAGCACACAATTATATAAAGCAATGACTCTCGATAATACACCACATCAAAAATATCATTAAGTCTCGGCTGGCCTGCCGTTAAATGTTTAAGAGTGTCATTCAAACTCGTGATTATCCCATTAATATAATCGTGTGATAGAAACAAATCTTTACCCAAATTCTGAATCACTAAACTTGACAGAGTATCTAACTTTTTATTCAATAATTCTAATCCACACTCGACAATTGTTCTTCGTTCTTCGAGAATCATCGATCCATATAAAACTAATTTCTCCTGTGTTTTTTGATTATCAATCAGCTTTAATTTGGAATGGTCAATGTCACCAATCCTATTCTCCAGCACTTTATTGCTGATTTGACTAATAATTCTCAAACACTCTTTTTGATCCAACCCTAAAACATCACTTAATTTAGCTGAATCTTCGATATTAGTCGGGGTGATGTCTCGATATGTAATCCCCCGTATATTAATGTCTTTTGTGTCAGTTGGTATGGCAGTGGTTTCATGAGGTTTGTGCAATGGATTCGCATCGGTTAATAGTGATCGATGCAACAAGAGGAACTCATCCAATAAATCCAAAATGGTTTGGTCCTGCTCATTGCAATGCTCCAATAGGTAAACGGCATGGGTAAATCTCCACAATGGCGTTGGTTGATTTATTATGCCTGGTTCATTTATGGCCATAATGTGTTTACGAAAATTTTCAGCGCGCGGTACAATTACTACCAGGTGTAGTACCACGCTAGCGCGAGATGACTTATAATTATACATTCAAATGAAATATGATTTATTAACGTCTAAAGGTAAAGGAGAAGGCAGCTTGGGCTCGATTTTTATCTCTGGATATTCAGTAATGAATTTGGGGGAACTTTTTATAGTGGTATTAACAACATTGGGTAATTTGTCAGAGGCTATAACTTTCTCATGAATTAAATTATTCCATGCAAAATGGTTTTCCTCGATAAGATTCAAAGTGAAGGCCTTATCTTTGAAACTCCCATCGAATGCAAACTGGTTTTGGGGCTTTCCGTCGGGAACTTTATAATTTCTGAACCATTCTCTTGTAGAATCAAGTAGTTTAGGACATGCTATTTCTACGTCGTTTATATCATTTATGGATTGAGCTAAAGGATCTGACGTGTTGATAACAAACACCTTCCAATCCAATTCGCCATCATCTATTAATGCTAATGAGCCCAAGATCTTAACATTGATTATATCTCCCGTAGAATATACTCGGGACCCAATTTCCACTACATCCAAAGGATCATTATCGCCATATAAATTCAAGCTTCCATTCAGATTCGTAATATCTTCCCAAGTTTGCGGAAATGCTCCATAATTATGAATATAGCCATGAAATGGAAACAAGTTCTTTACAAACCTCACTTGTCCCTTTTTGACGTCTTGAGTAATGGGATTGCCTGGCAATTTCGTATTGATCTCAAACTTGGCATTGGACCATCTTGGGATCTCTATAACGACGTTTGCTGTTCCCTTCCTCAAGTCCAAATCTAAGGGAATATCATGAAAGTACGATTGGATTTGATTGTTCTTCGTTGCATATTGTTGAAACCCTTTAGAAAACTTGGACCCCGTAGTTACATAGGAATATTCTGTTGACGACGATGTGTTTGGTGATGTACTAAGTAAATGGTTATGAGTTAAAAGTAGCCGTTTATGAGCGACTTTATTCTTGTTGATCATAGAAAGTCTCGGAAGTTTTAACATCTTGTGATATTTCTCAGAGATGGAGAATTGCGGATCTGGCGAGAATGTCAATTATATGAATGCTTTTATGTATAATAGTTTATATGACTATGGTGGAGGAGGTCCAGTGAACTTTATAGTTCCTTTGGAGGTAAATTTGGAATTGGTATCTGACATGTGAATAACTCCTTTGGCATTATCAATCTCTTTCTGTGATAATCCCATCGGGTCGTGGGGAATCCATATAGTACGAGGTCTTGCTGAAATTATTGGGTTATTATATGCATTTTTATCGTCAACTGGTGGTGGTGCAGTATTATATGTGTCAGGTAATATTTTGGCGGCGTGCCGGAAATTAAGAAACACATCAGGTCTAAAGAATCGCATCAATATATTATTGGACTCCAAGGTTTTAAAATCACGATCCGCCAATAATGGCACCAGGGAATGGATTGGTTTCTGTAGATTCATTTCAATATCATCGCTGGTCGATTCGTGTTTAACTTCATTTTCGTGTTTAATCTTTCTGTCTAATACTTTACGCTTGTAATCAGTAGTTCCATCAAATGACGGTGTGACACTAGTCCCATCTAATGGTCTCATAACATCAAGGGATACAACTTTGAGTAGTCCGTCAAACGATTTACTAAGACTTATATGGGAAAACACCGTAAACCCGAGACCAATAGCTTGTAAAATAATCGGCCCCCAACCTTTACCAACAACAAAAATACCCAACATACAAATTTGACCAAGATAAATTCCCGTGAATGTTTGGAATAATGCCCGGGGATAATGCATACCTCTGTTGTCACTACCTTCTACGAATACATAGGTCATGTTATAGGAAAACGCAATAAATACCAATACAAATGCAAACGCCCCAAATGCCAAAATTAAGGGGGAGATTATGGAATAGGCTAAAATAATCGTTGCCAAATTTGTATACACTGGGAATGTCGTGCCATAAGCCATCGTGCCCAACCCAGTGTACCGAGCCCATTTTTTTGTCAAGGTTTTATCCAAAAGAGCTCCTAAAATATAATATAGAAATAACCCCACTACTTGGAATAACCCGGAGCCAGTGATCGTCAAGCCTTGTAAAATGACGTACGATATAAAGAAATTGGATGCCTTGGGTAAATTATTAGCTAAAAGATTCAAGGCACTGGTTGGTTCATCAATAATCTGCGTAACAACTGATGTTGCTGATGATGCTAAAGTAATCACCACAAACGAATTAATCACTAAAAATCCATAATATGCGTTTTGGGTATACATTTCCACTTTCTGAACAGTAGCAGCTCCTGATACCGTTGCCATTCCTCGAAGGAAAATGGGTAACATTGCTAATAAGATTGATAATAAAATTGTAGGTAATAATCCGGTGATAATCCCCAATAATTTATGGGGTAAGTTATAAACCCATCTCAACCAGGGTAATTTATTAGTCAAATACGTGATGTTGGAAATAACCCCTACAAAGGCAACAGGTATGGCCCATAAAATAATTACAGCGACGATTGCCGCAACCGCAATGGCTTCTCGAACTGTTCTTTCCCACCAAAAAATACGAGTATTGCTCCATATGACATCGTCTATTTCCATTCCAGTTGCTACTGGTATCACTCGTAAGGGATTATGATGCACGGTTGATTGAATGGCTAATTGGGCCAAATATTGGTTTTCAAATTCAACAAACAACGAGTTTTTAGGTTTAGCAGTTCGATATATCTTTTGAAGTTTGCGTACTTCCTTCTCGATCTTGGGAATGTGTTCTAAACAGTAGTTAATGGTATCGACTTTTGTAGCAAATAGTCCTCCTTGGGGTTTGAATCGGGGTCGTTTCGTCTCAGGCACATAATCCTCAATATTATCACTATCTATTATATTTCCTTTCTTTGCAGCTTTCAATTTATTCTTATAAGCAGTAACAAGTAACTTGGTCTCGGCTGCCTCTAAACGATTAATCAAAGCGTCTCTGTTTCGGATTTTTCCCGATAACTTCCGTAGGTTTCTTGCCACATATACTCGTTTAACCCCATTGAACAACTTAAAGAATTGTTTTTCATCCAATAAAGTATCAGGCACCGATTGAAATAAAACTGTTCGGGAACTTAGTTTATGAGCATATTTGGGTGAACTCAAAGCTGCTAGTCTCAAGGAATTATAGTAAAAGAGCTCTCTATGAATAATAAACACAATAGACCCATAGAAAACCCATCCTATAAAGACGTGGGCATAATATCTATTGTGATGAGTAATATTAGCAATCGATAATCTGTCAAACCCGGTTCCATGTCCATCTGTGGCATTGATTGGCAATAATACCGTATACCAGAAAATGCCTGCTATGAAAATCAAACCAACTATGAAGATATATCGTAAAAAAAAGTACCCATCCAACCCCGTATATTGAATGACCTTAGTATCTTTACGTGTTAACAATATGAAGATCCATGAAAATGGTCCCTTGGGCAACTCTCGAGGCCTCTTCTCTTCAGGTACAATGTCTAAAGAGGCCACTGGCGAATAGATTCTCTTAAACTTTAATCGTAATATTATGAAACTTGTCACAAATATTCCACATGTAGCTAGGTTTGCAACCAACGACGATACCACCGCTGATGACGAGGTATTAGTGTTGGTGGACATGTTTTCAATTTGCTGTTTCAGATCTAGTCAAAAGTTGAAGTTTTATTTTGCATCATAACAATTGCTTATGTAATGCGAACCTTTAAATTGTTGCCAGCAGTTATTGCCAAAAGTGCTACTATGTCAGAGTTAGAATCCTGATGTGTTACATGGTACAGGGATGGAATTTAGGACTCGGAAGTTTGAAGATCGATGATCATCAAGCCAAAACCATTTAAAGTTAGATCTTAAGTTTTACTAATTACTGAGTTAGTTGATTATTCATGATTGCCAGCAATCCAAAAATGGCGATTATTATGGGTGTCCCGTTCCCACGTTATGATCCCATGTCGATGCCAGTGTTCAAACACTTTTGTTTAAGTCATTATAAGCCTAATGATGCTGCAAGCAATTTAGTTTAAGGCATCGTGGCTGAGAGGTTAAAGCGTTGCACTCGAATCAAGGTTTGAGTTATGCAATGGGTTCACCCGCGTAGGTTCGAATCCTGCCGATGTCGAATTTTTTTTTTGGATGTCATCTCACTTAGTTAACTAATGCCCAAAATTAAATCAAGTAAAAGAGGAGGAAATCCCCCAGATGGATATGAAAAAATTGAACCATCGTTAAGTAAGTTACTTGCAAAATTGAAGGCCACGCAAACATCCAACGATAAAAAATTATGGGATGTTATCCAAATAAATCACCAAATCTCCCGGTACATTTACTCAATGTACTATGAGAGGAAATTGATAGATAAACAGCTTTATGATTGGCTTCTAAAACAAAAATACTGTAACCTGGAATTAATAGCGAAGTGGAAGAAGAAGGGATATGAAAAGTTGTGCTGTCTTAATTGTATTATGAAGCAAAATACCAACTTCAATACGACGTGTATCTGTCGAGTTGATAAAGCCACTTTGGAAGCCAAAAATGACCAAAGACAGATTGAATGTGTCACATGTGGGTGTAAAGGCTGTAGCAGCCAAGACTAAAGAATAATAAATTAATTTACATTGATATAGTACACATGAAAATAAACCTAATAATACAAACCCTTAAATTTTAATATCCCAAACCAACACCCATACATATTTTACCGAACGTCCTTATCAATCACCGAGTTCATTAAAGAATTAGAAAGTTGTCGTGAATGCAACTTTTCAAACGGCCGTTTTAAATTATTAGCCGGACTTTCAAACGCCCGTAGAATCATATCATCGTCATCGTAGGAATGTAGAGCCGAGCTGCTTGTGACTAACGGTGAATAGTAAAAGTCGTCCAAATAATTTGGTGAATGCCAAAACTTCTTGGCAGAGGTTTGGGGTGTTTTTAAAATGCGTAAAGGAGTCTTGGCAATAGCCTTTGGGGTTTTGTGGGCTGAGTTTGTTCTTTGATGTCCGTAATTAACTAAACTCGGCATTTTGTTGGTTATGGAAGTTGTCTCGGGTTGTAGTGAACTTGTCTTTGGAACATGCTGGGAGAATAAGGTGGTATTTTGGTAATTTACTGATAAATGATGATTTACTGCTCCTGGCTTGTAAATTCTTCCCGGAGTTAATGGTTCCAATAAAGGACCGGTTTCGTTGGGTCTGATGGGACTTAATTCCAAATTGGAGTTACAACTAAACGACGATGTGAATGTTAGGTTCTTACTAGCAGTTATTGGTTTATTATGCGGTGAATCGGTGATAATCAATTTCGGAGTACTGTTATCGAACTCAAAGCTTGATGGTAAGGACCTTGTTTCTTGCTTAGGGGTTGAATTTACAAAAGGATCATCTAATTTTAGTCGCTTGTTAGATGATTCGTCATCGGTTTCTTCTTCATTATACGAGGTAAGGACTTGATTATTTCGTGGTTGTTCATCATCTACAGTGGTATTTGATATTTCGTAATAATTGGGAGATGAAGGTAGCGAATTAATTGATGCTTTCCTTTGATTTATCTGATCCATAATTTCTTGATAACTACCATTCTTATTACTCCTCAGTTTTAAAAATTGATCCTCATATCCTTGTTGGATACACCAGAAATGACCTTTTCCATCTTTGGACTTTTCTCCCTTGACAAATGCTTTGTTCAATGATAAATTATGGCGTATAGAATTCTGCCAACCGACATCTTCCTTCTTATAATATTTGAAACTATCACTGATCCATTGGTAAATCGATGATAACGTTAACCGTTTGTCAGGATGCGAGAGAATAGATAATCCAATCAATGTAGCGTAACTATAAGGAGGTTTATCATTTGATTGAAAGTCAAACGATTTTTTGGTTTTTGATTTCTTCTTTTTCGTCTTTTCCAAATCATTAAATCCTACAGTTGGCTGGTTTTGATGATCAGTGGGGTTGAAATACGGTTTCATATTTTTATTCTGATGTTTAAAGAACGTCGTTTGGGGCGACGAAAAAGCTGGTGACAATAAAAGGGATCGGGAATTTATATCATATGTTTTAACGGGAGTATCAACCGCCAAATTCGTATTAATATGATCGTTGACATCAACCATTATACTAGTATTACCAAAATGGCTCACCATATAATTTTTCGATATGGGAAGTGACTCTGGAGGAGTAGTAATTTTATTATTGGTCTTATTAAAGGGCGTATTGATCTCATTCTTTTGTTCCTGCAACGGGACTTTGAAACCATTAAGTGACATGGTATTATTATATAAGTAAATGTCTCCCTATGCTATCGAAGTTTTACGGTAAATTTTTTAACGCAGTGTATAATTTTGAGAAGGAAAAATTGATCCAAAAGTAATGGGGAGTTGATCCTTAATAATTCTTTTTTATGATGAGAGAATTTCGCGTTTCGCGTTGTAAGTTTCGCGTTTAAAATCTTGAATATTAATTATAAGGATTTCAGAAAGGGTTTAAATTTTGTTCCTTGTCCTCGTTTATGCCGATTATTATGTCGGCTTACAGCTACCTACTGTATATGGAACTAAATATTTTCGATGATTGACCATATCAGCGGAATTATTTTTCTAGACTAATAAAAATTAAGGGACCTATTATTTCACCTTGATCGGAGAAAATCCGTGACCAAGTGAAATTATTACTTGCCATTGAAGCCATAGCAATGTATTGTATTTTTATATCTTTTGATTTCTGTGCTTCGCCCTAATTACTTTGATTGCTATGACTTATAGTAACCCACAGGTTTATACACTAATCAAGTAAATTTATATGTGACTCAGACTGTGTCAGATTTTGATGGTTTCATGTTGTTTCCCGTTGTTTCGCCATTTTGGGTGTTTCTTAACTATATTAGTGGGAGATAATATGATTATGTATTGTGTAATGTAGAACCGCGACTTTGATTCCCATTTGAGGTAATTTCTGCAACTGCTTAGTTAATATGGCTCAGATTGATGAAACCATAAAAGCATTAATACGGTTTGTGGCAAGGGGATTCTACTCTAAGCCGTATATATTAGTGTTGGATGCGGTGTTGATCCATTCGGTATTATCGGAAGATGATTTGATGTACCTCTTGGGGATTCAACGAAAAGAATTACGGATGTTTTGTAACAAGCTTGTCAATGATAAACTCTTGTCGGCGATAAATCAAAAGGAAGACAATCCTACCCAAAGACTTATGACGAGATCGTTCTATTATATAAAGACAACATTAGCTATTGATTCTATTAAATGGAAAGTCCATAGTCTTGTAAATAATATCAAATTAGAAATGTCCCAATATGGGAATCCCCAAGGTTATATTTGTAAACGATGTGGCAAGAAATTCAGTCAACTAGATGCTATATCATTATTGAGTGATGATATGTCTCAATTTCTCTGTGATAATTGTGGATTCCACTTGATTGAAGATGATTCTAGTCAAGAGGCCTCTATTCGGCAAGAATCCCTTGAAAAACTCATGATCCAAATTGATCCCATAATTGCATTTTTGAAACAAATCGATGATTCGGTTATTGAAGATAATACGTTTGAGTCGGCATTAATCAAAGCTATACCTGCACAATCCAATGTTTCCTCGAATTATCCATTAACAGCCAGATTGTCTAAATCCAAAACGAATTACGCATCGATGAATAGTAAGGCTCAAGCCAGTTTACATGTTTCCATTACTGCTAACGATGAAAATGAAGATAAAGAAGAGAAGGAGAAGGAACAACGAAGATTAAAATTGGAACAGAATGCGTTACCAAGTTGGCATTCTGCTTCCACTGTGGATGAAGCCCAGGGTAATTACGATACCACTCCTGATCCTCAAATAAAATCAGAGGCACCTGACGATATTAAACAGGAACCTGAAGTGAATAATGATATAACTAATGATAATAAGTCTGATTTGAAAGACAAACAGGCCCAAGATGTTCTAACGGCCTACTATGCTAATTTGGCCGAGGCTGAAGCTGAAGAAAGTGATGATGAAGAGTTTGAGGATATTGACGTTGATTTAGAAGACTTTGAAACTTTATAATCCCATTGTATATATATTGAATGCTCTAATGTTGTATAAAATTGCAAAGCGCACATTTTTTTCAATGAGTCAAGATAAAAAAGTACGTACCAAAAAAAGACTACCACAATCCGATAATTCAATATTAACCAATAGAAAGTTGACCCAGTGAAATCATTTATTGCTGGTGGGGTGGCGGGTGCTGTTGAAGGCACGGTTACATATCCATTTGAATTCGCTAAAACTCGACTTCAATTGATTGATAAGTCGTCTAAAGCTTCCAGAAATCCGTTGGTATTAATATATAATATCGGAAAAACTCAAGGCATTGCATCTTTATATGTGGGATGCCCTGCGTTTGTGGTTGGTAATACTGTCAAGGCCTCAGTAAGGTTTCTTGGGTTCGATTCTATTAAATCACTATTGACGGATAAACACGGCAAGTTATCTGGACCTCGGGGTGTTATTGCTGGTTTGGGTGCTGGTTTGTTAGAGAGTTTAATTGCAGTAACTCCGTTTGAAGCTATAAAGACGGCTTTAATCGATGATAAACAAGCAAAGGTTCCTAAATATCAGGCTGGATTGGTGTCAGGCACATTTAAACTATGTAAAGATTTGGGGTTTAAAGGTATTTACGCTGGAGTTGTGCCAGTCTCCTTACGACAAGCCTCTAATCAAGCTGTCCGCTTGGGATCTTACAATGCCATCAAAACAATGATCCAACAAGCAACAAATACTCCTCCTGATCAACCATTGAGTTCGGCTGCTACTTTTGCGGTTGGGTCATTTGCCGGGATCATCACCGTTTATACGACAATGCCCATAGACACGGTCAAAACCAGAATGCAGGCTTTGGGGGCTGGCGAATTGTATTCGTCAACATTGAATTGTTTTGTACGGATATTCAAAGATGAAGGTTTGTCGACGTTCTGGAAGGGGGCTACTCCCAGATTAGGGCGATTGGTTTTGAGTGGAGGAATAGTGTTTACTATTTATGAAAAGATGTTGGTGGTGATGGGGTGATTTATTTTACCTTTTTTTGCATTAAAATATAAATACTAAAATTTCCATGTTTCGTTATTCATTCTATGTCTGAGTCTGTCTCTAAGTGTTGTGATGACGTACTTTCTCGGGGAGAGTCATGATGGCTGTTGTCCGAAGGTTGTTCCCATAAACTTTGTGGGTTCATTGATGTGGTAGTAACAGAATTATCCAACCGAGGCTGTAAAATAGATTTTTCAGTTTGTTTGACTTTATAATAATCCATGACGGCCTTTAAAATCATCAATATCCCAAATGCTATCAATCCATACGCAAAATAAGGTGCCTTATCGCTATCCAAAGTCTTTTGTCCCATCAACTCAGATTTGTAATCATCCACTCCACCATCGCCAATATCAATTTCTTTCTTCATATCGTAAGCATTAGGATTCTTGGGCTCATATCTTTGGGGTAATTTAGTCGAGTTGCCAAAATTGGAAGGAATTAAGTTCCATCCATAAAATATAAACGTGATCCCCAACCCTGACCTTGAACCATGCTTTGCAGCATGCGATGTGTGTAATATATAGCATAAGAGAAATCCCACAAATTGAAACGCCACTGTGACCAAGGCATTCCATACAAAGTTTGCGACATTACCTACTGGCAAGCCTTCGACAAACACTTCATCTTCATAAATAGGAGCAATCACCGATGTTTCCCAATACTCGGGAGTCGCATCCGCTGCTGCTTCCTCATACGTAGGGGGATTAGTTTCATTCTTTATTTGATTACTATTCGTATCAGGTTTTGCCATCAAGTTCCGGAAAACCCCGTCAGTTCCCTGTCCTATGAACCTTCCTGGAATGTTCGATTGCATTCTTCCGGTCACCAACCCGTTGCTTATTCTTTCGTATGTTTGTTTTATAGGAATAAAGTGGTGTAACACGTTCATGACTCTCTGGGTTTTCGTCAACGTTGGTACAGGTATCTGCATTTCCAAATCCCCGGATTCATTTGTTATATTTAATTCATTCGTCGACGACGTACCTTCATACTCTACAAGGTTTTGTATATTTACATTCGTTGGTTGTCCGTTGCCATGTTCTGTTGACCCAGACAACGAAGTTTCACCATTATAATCATCCAATTCTACTCCTTCCTCAAGCTGTTTGTTAGTACTTCTTCAGTAAACCGTTTTTGAGGCTATTAAATGGCATTTTAATTCAACCCATTCAAGCCCAAACGATAATAGATAATTCCGACATACCCTTTGATACTCTGGTACCATATTTAGATAATCACGTTACAATGGCGTTATGGCTTATCTAGACGCAGAGACAAAAAGGTGTGCGCGGTAGAATCCAAACATAAAAAAAAGGTCGTGCGTGTTCTAAAATTAAAACTATACCGATTTATTGATTTATTGATTTATTGATTTATTGGGGAGATTCGTTTGAGTGGCGTAATCGATTACGAATATTCCTAAATACCTTGAGTTGTTTGAAATGGAAACCGATGACCCAGTGTACCACAAACAATGGAGCGACAAGAGCCAAAAAATATAAAGTCCAAGCCTTTGATCCTTTAAAGAGATTGAACCCGGGATCTTTGGATTTGGTTATCTTATCAGCAATACCTTCTGCATATACATGTGGTTGTTCAGTAGTACGAGGGTTTCTTGACATTCCCGCGGAAGCATTCAAACTATCATAAACTCCTTCAACTTCATAATGAGAATTACTCTTTAAGGTAGTTGTTCTATTATAATCACAAATGGCGGTATCCACGCCTCCAGTGATCACTGAATGAACCCTAACGCCCAAAGGTTTCATTTCTGCATGTAAGGTTTTGGCATACATATTTATGGCAGCTTTTGTGGCATTATAAGCTGATAACCATGATAGTGGCACAATGGTACACACAGAACTTGTAAACACAATAGTTCCCTTTGTTTTAATGACAAATTCACTCATGTGCTTGGTGACATTAATATGGCCAATCACATTGACTTGAAAAATCTTGTTTAATTGGTCCTCTTCAATTTCAATCGCTGGGCCTCCAATGGAAACTCCTGCATTGTTATACAAAATATCCAAGCGCCCCCCATTGGTGTCTTTAACCAATTGGACGGCCTTCTTTATATCATCAAGATTGGTAACGTCACAAGTAAAAATAATTGCCCCACATTCTTTTTCCAAGGGTTTCAATTCAAACTCAACAGATTCAGGGGCACAGGCAAATACTTTATACCCCCGTTTAGAGAGAGCTACAGTCATGGCATAGCCAATTCCTGAAGATGCTCCAGTGATTAAAGCGTATTTCTGCTGCGTTGGTGACATTGCTATTTAGATACCGTCAATGGAAATAATTCCATGTGCTGTGTAAACCTGTTTGGCGGTTCGCGCACTTTTTTTGCGGGGCACCTCCAAATTACCCAACCAAAAACTGTTAGTATTTTATCTTGACCAAAAAAATACCTCTGTCGTTATCGTGCTTATAAATAACTCTATCAATTTTGGGCCGAGGTGGTTTAAACTCGGGGTTGGCAACTTGGGTCCTATGAACAATTACTTCATTATACGAATAGACATCAGGCACCCCAAGATCTACACCTCCAGGTAATATACTGGTGGGCTGAGGGGTTCTAAATGTTTTCGGTATATCGTTCAAGTCAGGCAATACTGATCCATTTCTTCCTCCATGAAAAGCTCCTCTTCTTGATGTACCTCGAGAGGAGGCATTTAATGAACTATCATCATTGGCATTGTGTCTTCGTTTACGTCTTGCTTCCCTTTCTATTTCCTTATCTAATCTCTCCAATTCAATCTGAGTCAACCTCGTTAATGATGGTGAGTAATCAGAGACCGTCCCAGGATTTCTTAAAATCGAAAAATAGTCTTCCACTATATCGTCGTCCGACATCAATCGTAGAGGCGGTAATAAATGTGATCTTATTTCGTCTTCATTAATCGCCAGACCATCAAACCCATAGCCTACGAGAAACAATGCTTTATGGAATAGTTGCGTTTGTTCTCGAATATTGTGAACAATTGCAGTAGCAAATTCTCCTGGTAAATTCATTTCATCACAAATTATTTGGGAAAACTCTTCGGGATCATTGGCTTCGAAATTTAAAATATCCCATTCAAACTGATCAATATATTGGGTATTGTTAATGGTAATATTGATCTTTATAGGAATTCGGATTTCTCCCATGGTTTTATCAGGCTTCAGACGATAATCTTTAATTTGTTCTTTCACTGACGATAGCACCACTTCCATATAATGATGATTAATAAATTTATAATCTTCTAATAACGTACCAACAAATTGTTCTATACTGATACTTTTTTCGTTCAAATCCCACAAAAATGTATCACGTAATTTAAACCTGTCACGTTCTTGTTCAAACTCCAATCTTATAGGAACAAGTTGACGTTTAGGGTTTTTATGAAGATCGTGCATGATAACCTTGTTAAGTTCTTTTTCTGAAATAGGTGGATCAGGAATCTTGGAATAGCGTTTCCTGTTGTTTGGTAATACATTTTGTGACGTGGTATTCGATATACCATTTCCATATCCTTGGTATCCTTCTCCCCAAATACTATTATTGAATTGATTTTGACTTGATATTTGAATGGCTTTCATTCTCAATTGTTTTATTTCGTTATAGGTACGTAAATCTCGCATTAACAGCTCATGTAAACTTTTATTGCTCTCAAATTGTCGGGCAGAATTCGATCGATGCTTCATTTCTTTGTTCACCAAATTCTCGTATAATTTCAAGTCAAGTGGTATTGGCTTACCTTCCTCCTTTAATTTCTTGGACCACTCATCTGCCGATGACAATGTACTCAAATTGATATTATTTTGGATCTCCGGCGGTACTGCTGGATAATTCGTATACGTTTGGTCGGTTGCAAATTTGCTTTGGGGCACCTGACTGCTAACCGATCTTGGAATTCCAGTTCCTGAAACAGTTCCGGAAATTGTGGGTGTACTCCCAGCTCCTGGACCTAACGGTATTTGAATCGATCTTGATGATTGCCCTGATAGCGTTCTAGCACCTGTAGCGGCCAAAGCAGCCGCATTGGTATTTCTCATGTTCATTTGTGCTTGTAAAGTTTGTTGTTGAGTGGGAGTTAAGTTCTGAGCTCGTGGCATATTGCCCGGATGTTGATTATATTCCATAGATAGATTACTTTTAGCACTAAGATTATTCCTAAATCCAGAATTGTTATTCATTTGTTGTTGGTTTAATAACTGCTGTTGTTGTATAAATTGTTGTTTTTGAAGAAAGCTGGTAACAATTGGTTCAAAGTTGGGTTTTTGCCTTAATCTTTGAAGCTCATTGGGTGAGAGTTTCGCTAGCTGTCTTTCTATTTCAAGTTGCTGCTGCTGTTGGGCTGATGGATTAGTATACGACGCCCTACCATTCATTATGAAACAGTACCGTAGTAGATAATAGTTTTTTTGAACTTTGCACGCGGCCGCGAAATGAGACTCCCACAAATGTAATTTCCGTTTCATTACTCTACAAACATTAGGCGATCATAAAATCAAATATAGACGCCATATCCACATACCTACGGCCACAGTTGTTCAAGTACTGCTTTACTATTTCCTTGGTGCCATTAAAGAGTTGTCTGTTTTGTTCAGCCAAAGCTTCGACTCGTCCAGAAGGTAAAGGTTCAGTGCCATCGTCTAAAGGCTTTAACTTAAATCCTTTAGCTTTGTCAACATCAAATAACGCTTCAAAGTATAATAACTGACTGTATAAAGCCTTGTCGCTATATTTATATCGCATTATTCCTTTACATCCATAAGCTTTTCCTGAATTACTTATACATCTTTTCCCATACACTGATATTTGTCGGGTTGTTATTCCACAAGCTTGGTCATCACAAACTAACCACCCCGCGTAATAGGTCGCTATATGTTTCCTGATGGCAGCTTCAAGTTGACAATTCACTTTTAATGGGGTAAATGCCTGGTTACATTTACATACTATCCCATTAGCAGAAATCTTGTAATCCTTCGACGCTTGGATCCCTCCGAATCTAAACTTGTGGCCGCATTTACACGTCAATAGTAAATGACTAGCTTGTCTGAACCGTTCGGCGTCGCTGATATTCGATTCCAATGGTACTAAGCCATTAGCGTAATCACCGTTCTTGACTCTGAGAATATACTTCTTAGTATCAATCGATAAACTAGTAGCCACTCTCACCATGTCGATACCATCAATTCTCTCTAATAATCTTTCAACGGGAGCAAATATTTGTTTTTCTAAATAATAATTTGGATCCGGTTTATATCCCAAGTTCTTATTCATGACTTCTTGAAATGCCCTGGCTCTTTCAGCTTGAGTACTTTTATCGTCTTGATCTACAGGAGCAGTAATAACATATGAAATAAAACTCCCAGCCTTAATGACTTTACCTTGGTCTCTCAATCGCAATGCTACTTGTACGGGGGCCATGGTCTTACCATTGGGATAATTGGCGGGATCCTTGGATAATTTCGTATTGATTTTATATTTATCAGCAGGAATTTCATTGTTTTTGATTTTACCAGACATGATTTCCAAGTACTCATAAATATCAGTTAATGCCTGTTCGATATCGGCGTCTTTCAAAATTTTGTTTAATATAAACGTCGAAATGTCTTTGGATAATTGACAATACTCACGACGTTTCATATCGAGGCCCTTGACTTCCAACTTATGAATTTCTTGGCCGGTTTTCCTATCAATAGTGGCATCCATGGCAGCATATTTCTTCTTAGCATGTAATAAGATTCTCTTGAACACATTATCGATGTCAAGCTCTAATAACTTATACCTTTCATTAATTTGGGTTTTGAAGTTGTTACCAATTTCATAAGCTTGTTGCAAGTCCATGACCCCTGTATCTACCATCACCGAATCCGTATCACCGTAAATCACCCGCAATCCCAAGGATTCAGCGACATCTCTGGTGTTTCTTAAAATCTCTCGTCCTTTATTGGTGACCAACATAGCTAAAGGCTTGGCATAAAACCGGGAGTTTACGTACCCTAAACACCCATACATGGAATTGGCCGTCAATTTCAATGCCTGTTGTTTAATATCATATTGGGTTCTTTCCACCGCCGTGCTTTTAGGGTCTTTTAACAATTTCTTAACTTCTCGACGTCTTGTTACCAAAGTATTTAATAATTTGGGTAACACTCCAGGAACCGAATTAAGTTCGGGCAAATTAGGCAAGTCCTTCTCCTCGTCGTGAGACACATTATAGGCGTCTCTTTCAACCGTAGTAAAACAAATATTAAACTCTTGAATAATACTTGGATATAACGAATTAAAGTCCATCACTAATACGTAGTTCTTATGAAGTCCTTTCTCGGGTTCAAATACAAGACCTCCTTGGTATTTAGGTTTTTTGTTAGATGTGGCATTGGATTCATCTTCGGCATCAATGTTATAATTGGTGTTTTTATGAAACTTGTCTTCTTTGTCAGGACAGATATAATCATTTCTATGAAATTCATGTAATAAAATGTATTCGTTTCTCCCAGCCCTCGTTCCAAATAATGTCTGGGACCATGCATTACCTGCTAAGTTAGTCAATTGCTTAGAAAGTGACAAGATTTGGATAGCAAACGCTATTTCAGCGCTGATTTTACTACTCATCACACAATCCTTCAAAGCCATAAGTAATACATTGGCATCCTCAAAATATTGGGGGTTATTGTAATTTGCCTCCAATGTAGGGTGTTGCTTGTGACAAACGACATCATACATTTCGTTCAAATCCCACGATTGACATTTAGGAGTTAATGATTGTCCTAGTTCATTGGCAATATCACATAATAGTCTTCCATGAAAGATTTCTCGTAGCTGTAAATTATTAGTAGACTTGCCAAATCTGTCTGGCCACACTTTTCTATTTCTCCGGCCTAAATTGGACCAGGTAGTGACTTTCAAGTCGTACATTCGATGGACCAATACGTCTAAAGAAATATTCTCCAAACGATGGCCAATGAAAACGTCGGGGTCCTGCTGTCTTACTATGGCTGAAAAACAATTCAATAACGCTTTCTCATTGGGGAATGTCCTTATGTTTAGTCCCTGCTTTTGAGCATACTGGTTCAACCCAGGAGGGAAACTCGACGCATTTACAGGTCTAACTAATGTTACAGTTTCATTGGGTTGGAGATTCTCGTCGATGGGCGATTCGTGGGGTAAATCCCTATAAGTGGAAAGTGACACTGCTGCAACTTCTTGTTTGTTTAGTTTAGTGTTCATAACAGTATGAACGGCAATGGACGTAATTGTAAGGTCGGGAGACTTGAGGTTCTTATCGGAGATAACTTTGATGTTATTGGGAGAACCCACGGCAACTTCTACTTGACAATGACAACTATTTTGGAACGAACTGAAATCCCCTTTACTTACTTCTATCCAACATGGACCCATGATATTTCGTTGTATTACGAATGACTCAAATATACCCGTATTACCTCCAAATACATGACTGAACGTTTCACCTTCTAAATTACCAGGTATGATCTTATGCCTATTTTTGGGGGTCTTGTAAGGTAACAATACCTTTAAATATTCCGCTTGTTTGGGAATCCCCGCTAATTCAAACGCATATTTCATCACCTGGGGTTTCGCCCTGATATTATCAAGTTTATACTGTTCAAGAAGTAAGGGTACAATTTCTTGATGAACATCCATAGGTGTCACTGGATCATTTTCATCTTCCTCGTTTTCTTCTACTTTTCTAAACTTTCGGGGTAAAAAGTATAATTCTCTGGCTAACCCATTAATTTGTATTGCTCCTGAAACAAGTCCCTGCTTGGTTTGTACTTTTCCAAAAAGAATCAATGCTCCATCAACCTCACAATGATCAAACCAAAACATTTTGAACGTTTCTTCTGACGTAATTTGTTCTTTGTCTAATTTGTCAGTATAGCTTACCGAGGTATTTGGGGAAGAAACAATGTTAGGGTTTGAAGTAGTTTGGGGTAAAGAAACTGTTGTCGAAGAAGATATGGTTCTAGCCGTCGACACTGTAGCAACCGTTGCTCTATTAACAGCAGACACTCGTGGTCTTTTTGCGACAATAATATCATCATCTTCTGAATCATCATCAACTTCAAATGATGGTACACCTACCAGTTGTAATGGGGTAACTTCTTCTCTTTTTATTGGGGAGGATGGTTGATCAATAATTATATCCGAATCTAAATCGATGACTACGTTATCAGATTGACTAACTGTACTTGCAGTTGCTATAGTGTTTGCTTTACCAAACATTCCAAATCTTGGCTTTTGAGGTTTTGAATCAAACTCATTAAGAATATCATCAACATTAGCATCTATTTTGATAGAAGGTTTTTTATTGCTAGAGATATCAAAGCCCTTTGGTTTAAAGAAATTATTGATCTTAGACGTTTTCGTAACCTTTTGGGGTTTCTTGTCTTTGCGCTTTCTCTTCTTACCCCCAATATCTTCATTGTCATCATCGGAATAATAATTAGGCCTTGTTCTCTCATCCCATTCATCCACGCCGTTATCAACATAACCTTCCCCATCATCATCAACAATAAAATCATCGTTCATCATCTGGTTTCTCTTGTGTTCTCGGTACGTGTCTTCGTCAACTTCGTCATAAATGCCATTTTCCTCTTCAGCATCTGAAACATCAAGAACTTTACCCGATTGCTTGGCAAGTCTAAGCTGTTTTAACTTTTCAAGTCGGGATTGTTTCAACAGCATTTCTTCGGCAACCAGTCTGTTTACTTACGAGCTGTTTTAAAGCTGAAATTGACGACAAATTTGAAATAAAATGTTCGAGTTACAAACTCGTGTAACGCGATTTTAGATACGCGTTTTAGCAGAACGGTTGCAAAAAAAACATTTATTAGAAAATTACTTACTTAGAAAGAAGAAGAGAAATTGCCCGACTTGAAAAAAGACAGGGCTGCAGCGGCCGTAACTTTTGGTTGGGAAGATGGTGCTAATGTCGAAGATAAAGTAGTTGGAATTACCGACACAGTGGTTGGAGTTTCAGTACTTTCATTGCCAAAAAGATTCTCAACCAAAGTGCTTGGAATGATTCCCTTGGCAATACGGTCGAGAATAAGTTCAGTGAAAGCTTTCAAAATATTTGTATCGCTTAAAATATCGTGAACAAGCCTGGACAAGATCCCGGTATTTTCTAAGATATGGACAATGTCACAAATTGGAATAGCTCCTGATTGCAAAATATTGATCAAAAATTGAGCAGAGGGATCTGCCAATTCAGGGTCTGTAAGTAAATATTGAACAATAGATACAACCAAGCCGGAATCTTTCAAGGATTGGAACAAATCATCTAACAATTTATTGTCTCCGGTAGTTAATCCAGCTTCAGGGGATTGCTGAGGCTGTTTAGTGGCTGAGTCACCATCAATAGAAGGTTTACTATTAGGGTGACTAAAGTCCAAATGAGCGAAAATCGATTCGATATCTTTTCCTAAATTACCAAGAACCCTTTCGACTACCTCAAGTGGAGGAGGATTTACTTGTAAATAGATACCTATGACGTTTTTCTTCAATAGGTCTTGTGTTAATCTAAGTACACCTGGTAAAGCTTCGGGATCTTCTAAAGTAGCTAATAATATTTGATTTACCAATCCAGACTTCTCAATAGCATTAAATAAAGCAGCGTAGTCGATCAAGTTTGTTTTCAAAAGGAAAATAGTAGCATTTGATGATAAGTCCAATAATTTAGGATTCAACAATACTTGCCTGATAATTACATTAGCAATTCCACTATTTTTCAATGAGGTTAATATATTATCTAATATAGGTAAATCAGATCTAGCAACCAATTCATTTCCTCTAGTTAATTCATGAGCTTCATTGAATTGTTGCAAGTTAACAATTAATGAAGTCAATTGAGCTTGATCTTCTTTATTGATCGTAACATCTGAATCAAAATTTAATGAAGCTGCGTTGGAGGCCCCTAAAGTCAAAATAATAGCTAAAAGTTTATTTAATTGCATGTCTTGAATTCTTTTTTGGAATTATTAAATTTGATTTATCATGTTTTATATATTTTTTAAAAATTACAATTATATTTGAAAAACTAGCAAAAACTACAACTTACAAAAAAAATAAAAAATTCAATTTAGGAAAAGAGTTATCCAAAGAGTCAATTAACTTATATTGGTAATAATTCAAGTGATTAGAAGGCATTCAAAAATTATAGGAAAGATTTTGGCCAGATTATATAACCATTTCCATTGTAAGAGACAGAGTTTGCTGCAATTTGATGTATAAATCCCTGGATAAGAATGCTATATACTTTATAAGTTTAATAACAAAGAGTATTGGGAATAAATGGTTTATAGTTGTAACCACAATGACATAATTATTGGTTTATTAAGGAAGTTAAGACAAAAGAAGGAATCGCGGAGCTAGTAAACTAGTAAACATGTCGTTTGCCAACATTGATTTAGAAGCACAAAAATCTATACGAAACGGGAAAATAATATCAGGCCATGAAACACAAACGAAAACACAGAATGAATTGGACATCGTAATTAATAACACAGCAAATCAATTGCAGGTTTTTGGAAATTTAATTTCTCAGTTTGAAACACAAAGAAAGAATATAGGTACTAAGCGGGACAACCAACATTTGAGGAACAGTCTAGACTCGTTAACAGACAAATTGAATGATTTAGAACAGGCTTTAAAGAACCTTGTAGCTAGTTTACTGGAGATAATTAATAGAAACCTGAATGAGAACCTTGATGCTAAGTTTGAAATCACCAATCGACAAATTATTATCACGGAAAGACTACTCACTGAATATAATGAGCTCCATCAGCAGTATTCCAAGTCATTTAAGCAGTACATAGAGAAGAAAAAAGCTATATCGATGAAAGTTTCAGAGACCAGTCCTTTATTGGAAGAAAGCGAATCGCAACTGCGGGCAAGTCAATACCAAATTCAACAACAAACTCAGTTGCAAGATCAAGACATTATTAATGAGACAGAATTGCAGTATCATAGGTTATTGACCGAAGAGAGAAATCGAGAAATAGAACAAGCCCATCAAGGTATAAGAGAAGTGAATTCAATATTCAAAGATTTGGGCCAATTAGTGCGTCAACAAGGTGATCAATTGGATTTAGTGGAGGATAATATTGCTCAATTACAATCAAATACTCAACAAGGGTCGAGAGAATTATCAAAAGCTCATGAATACCAGAAGAAAAAGGGCAAGTTTACATGTATTATATTGGTGGCTTTGTGTATATTTATTTTGGTTATAGTATTGGCAGTCATAAGTTAGAATGTAATATATATTAATATTATTCATGAAATATACTATACATTCCTTATTACAATGATTTCTTTTAGTTTATGTCATCATTGTAGTTTCCTATAACATTAATTCCTAAGTCACCATAATCTTTTACCAAGCTCAAACAACCCAAATTCAATCTATTTCATCCCTAGTTAAATTTAACAAACTCAAAGCTTCACTCCCGGAATCCCATTCATTATCTGTTACGCTAGGAGTTGTAAGTTCATCAAAACTATTGTACATGTAATTCGGCTCATCTTCAGCATCATAAACGATTTGATGATTATCATCATCAGTTTCTCGTTCTGATTCTTCTTCGAATGTCTCTTGTACTAAGCCGGTAGCATTCTTTTCTGCTAATTGTTGTCTACAATAATCAGCCCCCCTTTGAAAGAACAATTCTCCATATTCAAAAATCTTCTCTTTATTACTAACAAGAGCAACGGTTCCACCTGCTAAAGCACCTAAAGTAACTGCTGCCTTAATTGAAAAAGGGACTGCTGTTAGTACAAGTGAGCTTTAAAAGGAGTTCATTTTACTACTTACTTATTAAAGGCATTCCCCACAAACAGCAGAATGAGTGCGAAGCGCAAGAAACAAAGAATGCCCAAATCAAAACCATACCACATAGGGCAACTATTATGTGGGGGTTTTGAAGGCACTGGTGTGAACGACCAGGCATATCATTTGATAGTAGACCATCATGTTTCCACTTTTATATTGTCGAAGAAGAATGCGGTTTCCGTAAAACAAATGACTAAGTTAATAAGAGACTTGCAATTTATTGCATATTCTGAAGCCAAATATAAGTATCCGTTATTGTTTGCTATTGACCAAGAGGGGGGAATGCTAAATTCTTTATTTGATTCGGAGTTTTTGACCCAGTTTCCCAGTGCAATGGCTTTAGGTGCCGCTGGTGACACCGACTTGGTATATGAGGTACTGAAAGCTTTGGCTACTGAATTATCTCAAATAGGGTTTAGGATTATTTTCGGGCCTGTTTTGGATGTAGTGACAAAGTTATCTCATCAGTTAGTTGGTGTACGAAGCTTTGGGACTACCGTTGAAGAGGTGACCAAAAACGGAAAGGCTTCCGCAAAAGGATTTAAAGACGGAGGAATGTTTTCATTTGGTAAACATTTCCCGGGAATAGGTAATGCTAGCGTTGATTCTTTATTGGAATTACCAATGTTGGCCGATTCTTTAAGCCAAGTTAAGAATTTCAATGTTTTGCCATTTGCAGAATTGATTAAAGATTCGTTATTGGATGGTATGTCTGCTGCAGGGTGTGGGGTTCCTACCATAAGTCCTGATGAGGTCCATGCCTGTTTATCACCTATTGTAGTGAACCAGTTATTACGACAAGATTTAGGATTTGATGGAGTCGTCATAAGCGAGTGTCTTGAAATGGATGCTTTGCATCATTCTATTGGATTAGGCCAAGGCGTATTACTAAGTCTTTATGCGGGGGTTGATTTGATATTGGTTTGCCATGATCAGAAATTACAAGATGAGGCAGTAGATTCAATGTTAAAGGCTTTAAATAACGGTAATTTGGACGAGGAGATCATTTTAAAAGCATTATCACGAATTGAAGTTTTACAGAAAAATGCACCATCTTGGAATCAGATATTTCCAGATGGTGATCAAAGCGCCAAGAGTGAAATTTTGTTTTTCAAAGACCTTCAACCAGAAAAATGGGCCGAACATAAAAAGATTTCCCAATTGGCATATAGAAAATCAATTACATTGGTTAGAGATTATCCAGATGCTTTACCTATAAGCAAATTTCTAGGAGGTAAGAAGATGAGAAAATCTAAAACTACAGAGACTAATAATATTCTTTTGTTAACTCCATTATTACTTCCTATATACCGACAATACAATAATAAAGAATCGAAACTATATACTGGGGAAGAGGTGTTTCAAGAATTTGGCAATATGCTATCGAACCATATGCTTAACAAACAGTTAGCAACTCCTTATAAAGTTTTACATACGACATATACCGCCAACGGATTGACAAATCTTCACGAAACCTTAATTGAGGATGCAAAAGTTGTCATTGTTTTGACATCAGAAGCGTCTAGAAACATATATCAAATTGGTATTGTTAAATACGTGTCAATGTTATGCGGTGCTAGTCCCGTTTCATTCAACAATTCGAGTTCTACTCAATCAGCAAAACCCTTGATACTAGTTGCTACATCTTCACCTTACGATTTCTTTTACAATAAGAGTATTGGAAGTGCATATTTGTGCTGTTATGATTATACAGATAATGCTCTTAAAGAATTGGTGGGTATAATAATGGGAGATTCCCAAGCGGAAGGATGCATACCGGGCGAGAAAAAGTATATTAGTCGTTTCAAAAAAAGGAAAGGAGAGAATGGATCGGTGGATAGTCCAAGATCGAAAAAAACGGCTAAAAGAAGATGGTTAGTTGAGCAGTTTCAATTGTCAAGAGATTGGGAAAGTTTAGTTCAGCTTATTAAGAATCATAGTGATGAAAGCGATAACTATCTGATAAGTTTAGTCAGTGATGATACTAGTTTTGATAAAAATGCATCGGTCAACTATCAACTGGAAGTTTTTTACGACAAATTGAAAATACTACTCAGCAACAATAATCAAAAACATTTTGTAGTTAGAAATTCCTCATTGAATATTCTTTATGGTGTTATTTTAACTTGGTGCAATGAAGTTGGTAATTATGGAACCAATATTGTGGATGAAAATGATACTAATTATGAGAAAATCGGGTCTATTGTTTATTTATTAGTTGATAGATCCAAAAGATTACAGAGTATCGGCCGAAATTTGCATCGTACTGCAATCAGGTATTTAATTAACAGTCAGAAATGTTCGTCAGTATTTTTAGGATCATCGTTCCCATTGGTTGTGCTCCCTAACAATTCAAATTTAGTAGGCAAAAACGTTCAAAACAACGCCATTTCATTCTTGAATAATTTCAACTGGAATGTAAACAACAAGTTAAGAAAGAAATTAATCATGAGATTGAATAATTTGAATACTTGGGAGGTTCCTAAAAAAATTTTTAGAGAGTTAATGATTGTAGGTGTAAGATTTGACATATGTCAGGACCCAGGGAAGTTAATGGATTTGATTTACGAAACCAATAGCAAAGATGAAGAGGAAGGACATAAAAGCGATGATGAAAGAAGCGAAAGTGAAGAGTTGGCTCCTGAAATGCCAGTTCAAGATAAACGACAAATAGAGATACTCTACCTGGAAGCTATAAAGGGTATTAAATCGGGAGTAAAAATCATCATTGCCTTAGAACCGACTAATCAGAAGATCATTGGCAGTATAATTTTATTTACCAATGATTCTAAGCTTGCTCAATTCTATCCGTTCATAGATGAAGGGATTGAAGTTGAATCATTTAATTCTCCCGAATCTTTAGATCATGAAGGCAGAATTGGATGTATTATTGGGCCAGTAATTGACAAGTCGTATTCCAATTTGACAGAGATTTTCAAGTACGGATTAATTTGTAGTGCAATAACGTTGATCAAAAATAACATGAATGAAGACAATATGATTAATCAGGTATTAATGATCGGTGTTAATGATGATAAAACCGGGAACATAGGGGGTATTAAAGAGATTGGCTTCAATGAGTGGAAGTTTTATTATGATTATTATGATCGAAAGTCAAGCCTGGACACCTTTGAGTAGAAATAGTGTACATAATTTTGTAATATAACGCATGAGCATAATATATGTGTATAGATTTATGCAATTGGCGTCTTAGTATACAGGAATGAACGGCCCACGACAACAGTTAATCCCACTTAAAACTAGGCACTGCAAAATTGAAATCGTTGCCATCATAAAACACATTCATAGGAAGAAAGGACAGAAGTCGCTATATAACTCATAAAACGTGTATTTAACAAAAAAATTATGCCATGGTATTCAAGAAATTCGAAAGGAAGTTGACAAGAATTCCTAATTTGCAAAGTCGCATAAGTACGGCTTCAATTTAGCTTTGTCGTATTACATAATACTCACCGTAAAAATGTACTGCGGGTCTCAACAAAAAATAAGTCATTCTTCTATATTCATCTGTTATTGACTTTGAAATTTAATCTTGCTTAATATCGATTATGAGCAAGAGAGACAATAGCGTGATTCCACCGGACGTGGAGGGACATATCGTGATTCCACGTGAGCTTGATGAACGGAATAAGATAGTTAATCAAAGAATGTTTAAGATTGTAATGTGGACTATTGCGTTGAACTTTTGTTTTGCATTCTTAGGGGGTATGATTGGTGCCACGGTCAAAACCTCGTAAGTCAATAATATAACTTACTTAGGTTTAGGTGAGTTTGTTGGTTACGTTATTAACGACTATGACCTTCAAACGTTCTCGTTGATGAATAGCATGTTTATTGAAGAATATTCTGGATTAGTTAGTTGTGATGTTGGTGGTCTTGTCGAGGTAAATGGCACCACCTCCGAATTTAGTGTTAGGGTGTACTGGTGGTTTTATGTGGGAATGGCGTTATTCAAGTCGTGGGATAATTACCTAACTTGGGATAGTATCAAGGACAACTGTAAACACTTCACAGGTAATTGGAAAAACAGTGCTCTGTGTCTCACGGATGTCTTCTCTACGTTAGCTTCTTACGGTTGCTTTGTATATACAGGATCCAGTAGGATTGCCGCAATACATGTCTTCAATAGTATACAATAATACAATCGTTTTCAATTTTTTGCAAGTTGAGAAGAATTTTTCGAATGTCGCTATTTTAATTTTGCGCTTTCTGAGACTCTATATTTGCTGTACTTCGCTCGACGTGTGCTGCACTACTGTGATTAGTTTTTTGCAACCAAGATTGTGAGTTAAAGTCACAATGCTATGATTGATTTTGAAATCAGTTATACCTAATTGTTTACGTAGCTAGGCCTTATTTTGCATCTAAATAATTTTGCGCTTAGAGTAATGAATAACGAAAAATTTACTAGAACTATCAGATATATTTCCTCAGTTATGAAAAGTATATGTCAGAGGTCTTTCATATCCAAGCAAGCTTGAAAGGAGTTGATCGAGTGTTGGATATTTTTTTGAAGTAGCTTTAAAGGTATTTTGCTAGCTGCATCAAGGACTCGTTTAGTTAAAGTTTCATCAGGTTTGAACTTGGCTCTTGACATTCCCTTCTTGAGTTGGTGCCAAAAATTTTCTATTGGATTTAAGTCAGGGCTGTAAGGTGGTGGATATTGAACCCTATATCCCCTACTTTCAATTATTCTAGTAATCGCTGGTGATTTGTGTATACTGGCATTGTCCATTATTAAATAATGGCCCTTTAGATCTTCCAGGTAACCATCTAGGGAATTCAAAACTTGAACAATAAAGCTCTTGAAATGAGCGGTTGTGGTACCTTTGCTGTTATCCGTTTCCTCAGTCAGAGGACCGTTTGATGATGATCTATCACATTTACCTTTTTCGAAACATTCAGAATATTTTATTCATAATTTTAGTACCAACAGTAAGACATAGTTGCATACAAAAATAAATATAACTAATCAAAAAATAATGCCTAGCTACGTAAACAATTAGGTATAACTGATTTCAAAATCAATCATAGCATTGTGACTTTAACTCACAATCTTGGTTGCAAAAAACTAATCACAGTAGTGCAGCACACGTCGAGCGAAGTACAGCAAATATAGAGTCTCAGAAAGCGCAAAATTAAAATAGCGACATTCGAAAAATTCTTCTCAACTTGCAAAAAATTGAAAACGATTGTATCAAATTCTGCATCAAAGCAAACAACAAAATGTATTATGTTGTGTTGGCACGCGCATGAGAACGCATCAGTTTGCAGCTTCCTGCTTGAATATAAAAATGGATAATATTTTTTGTTAATCTCATTGAATGATGCCACAAGATCCAAAACTGTCTACTTCATCTGGAACGAAACGAAAGTTGTCAACTTCTCATGAAGTCAATCCAAGCGATCCACCAGATTCAGCACTAGTGGTTGAAGGAAATACGAATACTATGAGGTTTGGGTCGGTATTGAGTAATTTCAAGAAGTTTTCATTTTCAGAATCAGCGTTTTCGCCATTCAGGAGATCGAAAACAGATAAAGATAAGGAAAGAGAGAATAGGAGATTGGAAAAAGAGAAGAGGAGATTGGAAGCAGATAAAGAGAAAGATAAGGAAATGAAGATGAAATTGGAAACAGATAATAGGAGATTGGAAACAGAAAATAGGAGATTGGAAATAGATAATAGGATATTGGAAGCAGATAAAGAGAAAGAGAAAGATAAGGAAATAGAGAAGTTGAGATTGCAAATAGAAAAGTTGAAATTGGAAGCAGCTGAAGATAAGGAAATAAAGAAGATGAGATGGGAAATAGAGAAGATGAGATTGGAAACAGATGAAGATAAGGAAATAGAGAAGTTGAGATTGGAAATAGAGAAGATGAGATTGGGAGCAGATGAAGATAAGGAAATAAAGAAGATGAGATTGGAAATAGAGAAGAGGAGATTGGAAACAGATAAAGATAAGAAAATAGAGAACATGAGATTGGAAACAGAGAATAGGAGATTGGAAATAGTGATGATGAGAATGGAAGCAGATGAAGATGAGGAAATAAAGAAGCTGAGATTGGAAATAGAGAAGATGAGATTGAATAGAACTGATTCTGATGGAGTTGCATCTAATGAAAATAAGTATATGAAAAATGTGAAACAGTTTATAGAAAACAACACAAAGGATCTCCATAGTGGTACCTTCAGACGTTTGGATCTCAAAGAGATATTCGGCATTGATTTCCCTATGAAATACTTACCTATCATGAACTTCTTAGTTTCCAATGGTAGCAGTCTAAGTGAGCATCACTTGAAGAGATGTGAATTGATATGGAATTATGTTAAGTATACTACCAGTTGTAAGGTATAAAACTAAGGATATAGCAACGCTAGGAAATAGTGGTAGACCTAGACATCCAAATCAGGTCACCTTTGACTTATGTCTTGACATAGACAGATCTGTTAATTCCATCGAAGAAGATGATATGAAGGATGTATTGAATGATTTTGTTAATGATGATTCCGTGTGCAGGAAGAAAGTCTTGTATTTACTTGATGGAGAGGACTCAATAAATGAACCATCAGAAATCGAATCTTTGGATCATTTTAGATTGATTTAAAGCCAATATGAGATTCGTTGGATTTGAAATATGTTTGTGAAAAGCCTTTGTACGAAAGTGACCTGCGAGAAGACTTGAGGTCTAAGTATAGGCACGCTGGAATAACACCGTATATCACTGTGTGTAAACCAAATAATAAGTCACTATGTGTTATAGAAATGAAAAACCTTTGATATCTAATTACCAAGAAATCCATGATATAGAAAAATATCATTATTATTTATCCTTATACTCGTATATAGGATCTTATTCACTGCCAAAATTTGCTAAAATAATTAGGAATACTGTTATCCTCACGTTCTTTTTACAAACGTGAATTCTATGAGATCAGTAATCGTGGTTTCATTGAGTATAATTTGAATGTTGCATTGAAGGCTCACGATAAATTTACACTCGAAAGAAAGTATACTACGAAGATGGAATTCGTGTTAAAGATTACAAATTTGAAAGGAAAACATTCTACGATTTCATTTCTAGTTATACCATTTAGTTTAATTGTGTATCAATATATTTTGGTAGCATCTCTGACGCACAGAGTTCCAAATTTATGGCCTAATTGTTGTAAGAGCGTCACATTTGTCCACTGATTTTTGTTCTTGTAGTGCTCGTCAATTGAGTAGCTTGTTGCTCTATCCATTGACCTATCACTGTACCCGCCGCCATCCTTGTCGTTTTACAGTCACGTTTATATCATGCACGGCCCTTTTTCGTGAGGAATGCCTAAAAAGGCGTGTCACGTGATAAGATAGTTTGATCTGGATGTAATCTACTCTTTTGCCAGAGTAGAGTCTTTTGTAACCATTCCCCATTTGATTTCCTTTTTGGTTTGTTAGGAATCGGTGTTTACCATACTTTTTTTGTCGCCGATCATTAATTGCGATTATGACTAATAAACAAAATGAGCCTTATTTGATCTGAACCCTCATAATTTGTGACACATACATATCAAGTTTTTATACGCTGACGTAAATTTCGATATTAATGATTACGATCGGCTAGATGTATGGAAACATAATAATACTTTAAACCTTTACTTTCAAATAGGATCATCTTCTCTGCCAGAGTTTTACGATAAAGTCAGAGATTTGGACTTATTTGATAGAAGAGAGAGGTTTTATCCGCACTTGAACTTTGGCAAAGATTATAATGAGGGGAATAGGGGTTATTTGGATCTTTTATTTAATAGAGACAATTTGAGTAAATATGTGGAGGACGGTAAATATGTTAATGACAAACTCAAAAATATATTAGCATTTTATTTTACGTTTTATAAACGACAAGACTTATTTGATAAAAACTCAACTTGGAGTATATATATACTGGGGCGGCTGCTTTAATTGAAAAACACGATTTCCCTAATTATTACAAAGATCAAAAATTATATTGTGAATTAGATAATGTTGTAACCCGGTATCCTTCTAATGAAGTGGAATTATATTGTTCCTTTGACTTTCCCAATTTTGATTATCACGTTCAGAGATACAATGCATTTGATATTAATGATTATTATGAATCGGAATATAGTTATATACTGGACGATGAAGAAGAAGAAGACGATTATGAATCTAAATTTTGTGGTCTTCATAAATACATTTCGGACAAGTATTTATTAAATGGAGATATCCCAAAATTGGATGTACAAATGACAGACCGAAGCCTAATATTACTCAACACATATTTGGCAATGAGAGCTTACGAGGCAAACGAACATTTGGCTTTTGCTATTTCGAGATTCATCCTAGTGAGTCCAGCTAATGCGTTGAATATATTCAAAAAGTATAAACCATTCATAACATTCTTTTCACAATATGTTGATGTTGAATACATATTTTTGTATTCCAAGGTATATTATCCAGCTAGGTTTTTATTATATTATTACAAGTTAATATTTGCACGTTATTTTCACAAACAAGAATTTTCTTCTTACGAACGAGAATTTTATGAGATTAATAACGGCAGCTTCATTGAGTATAATTTATTAAATTATGCACTTACTAGGGATGACTTTACATTTGATCCTCATGTCACAGTAATTAAGTATTTCGACATAGATAAGAAAGTATATTATGAAGATGGAATTATTGTTAAAGATTACAAATTTGAGAAGAAATCGTATTACCAATTACTTTCCAGTTATACCATTTAGTCCATGTTCGTATTAATGTTGTAAAACCTATGGCATAGCCTTTTTAAATGAATAGTGCACCAATACTGCCAATAGATAAATATTGTACATGAGAATCTACAGCTAAGTTTCTAATATTATTTTATTCTCTTCATTGCAAGTCCGACATAAATTTACGCGACCCTATACTTAAACTGTTTTACTTCTACATCTGTCATATTGGATAAGTTTGGCGCGTATTTTACATTTTACTACCGCAATAGCACTGCTATCAAATGCCGCAAACAAATCATAAAATTCCTAAGGAAACGCTACAAAATTAGCAATTAGAATAATATCACGCTGGTATATTTTCAAAATTGTTACGAAGAGAATAATCTTGTCCAGGTAATGGATAAATAATTTTTACGCTTATATTTTCTTCGCATAATTGATCGTCAAGTGATACTTTTTGGATCTTGCAGCTTCCTTTATATCTATATATTTTAGAACAGTCTAAAGAAACGTATATTGTTGTCGTTGCACTTCACGCCAAATATGTGAATCAAATATTCGAGGAACCCATTAATGATGACGAGCACGTAATGATTAAAATCTACGATAATCCCGAGGATGAATGGTATGTTACTGACAGTTATAACCGAGAGAAAAGGGCTATTGAATTACTTCGAGATGTCGATGGTTATAACAACGTTTATTTGAAACATGACAGAGTGGTAGCCCAATCTCCACTCATCAAAGACAGAATAACCCGTACACCAATCCAAGGAAACGCCATCATTTCCAGATATATTGAACACAGGCACTATGATTCTTTGGAAACCAAGCAAACTAATTATGACCCCTTAGAAACTTACAAAGAGGCTAAAAGGCAACTTGATTTAATTCATAAAGCGGGCATTATTCATAATGATATTGCATTGCGTAATATTCTAGTCGGAGACAAAGTATATATAATTGACTTTGGTGCATGTTACTTTGCTGAAGACTTGCCTGATGAGGCAAAAGACGGCATGGCCAAGGATCATAAAAAGTTAAAGTATGTCTTCGGAATTGATCAGGATGACATGTAGTCATGGATACACTAAAGAAGAGTGTAGATGCTACATCGACGAAAGTGTACGCAAAATTTGAATATATAGTCAGTCAGTTTCGCACTTGACGATAATTGTTTAGGTACATTTAAATCAGCACACTGCTTAAATTAGCACATATTCGTGAAGTGATGAAATATTTTTCAAGAGTTTGCAGTTGAATTTAACGTATATTTCAAACAATGTATCTTTTCCTGTCTACCTGAACATTAACTACATACTGATTCAATACTTATCTCACCATTTTGGGTGTCACAACTTTTTGCGATTATTATACCAACGAAATATGAATGATATCCTTAATTTGCATATCAAGTTTTTATACTCCGACCCAAACTTTGACATTAATGATTATGATCCTGATGATATAGAGAAATATGATTTTTCTTTATCATTTTACTCTAATATAGGCTCATATTTACTGCCTGTATTTGCTGAAAAAGTTAGAGACCTTGGTATATTCTATGAAGGATTAAATAGTTATCCACACTTAAACTTTGGTAAGGATTTTGACGTTGATAGTTTCACTCATTTTTATATTTTATTCAATACTGATAATTTAAGTAAATATGTTGACGATGGTAAATATGTTGATGATAAACTCAAAAATATATTATCATTTTATTTTACATTTTATAAACGACAAGATTTATTTGATAAACTTAAGTTGGAATACATATGTTTAGAAACTTGGGGATTAATTCAAAAATACAATTTCCCCAATTATTACAAAGATCAAAAATTATTTTGTGATATAGATAATGTTGTAACAGATTATAAACCTTATACTCCAGTGATATTATGTCGTACGTTTCAATATAATCACTTAGGCTATTATGACCATAGATACGATGATTTTGATATTAATGATTTTTATGAAAAAGACGACGATGATTATTATCTTCTTGATGATAATTATGTCACGAAATCTTATGGTCTTGATAAATATGTTTTAGATAATTATTTATTAAATGGAGAAATACCAAAGTTGGATGTACAATTGACAGACAAAGATCTAATATTATTCAACACATATTTTGCAATGAAGGCTTACGATGCACAAGAATATTTAGATTTTGCTATTTCGAGGTTCGTACTAGTGAGTCCTGCAAATGCATTAAACGTATTTAAAAAGCATAAACCATTTATAACATTCTTCTCACAATATATTGATTTTGAGTACATATTTTTGTATTCCAAGGTATATTATCCGACGAGGTTTTTATTATATTATTACAAAATATTGTTTTGGGGTGGGTTTGATAAACAAGAATTTTATGAAATTAATAATCGTGGTTTTGTTGAGTACAATTTATTAAATTATGCGTTAACTACCCGTAATTTCACAATAGATCCTAATGTTACAATAATCAAATATTTTGATATAGATAAGAAAGTATATTACGAAGAGGGAGTAGTTATCAAAGATTATAAATTTGAGAGGAAATCAGATGAAGAATTAGTTTCTGATTACACAATTTAAGTTTTAAATAAAGAACTTGCGCTTGAGTTTATTATTTTGGCTTTAGCGAAAGATGCCTGGTGCAATTTCTGATGTTTGAAATGCCGTTGATGTAACCCACGGTTTAATTTCATGGTTATGGATCTTGCCGGATTTCACAACTGAATAAGATAATATTGGTCAACTTGAATCATTAAATGTCATAAGAGCCCTGTGATTGTAATATTACAAAATGCACTTCAATAACAAATGGAAATCATTGGATAGTTTCTGCTTGAATCGTAAAAGATCTATAAAATACTTTTGAAACAAATATGTATCATATAGCAAGACTGTCCAAATTTGTACATGACGTTGTAAGAATAAAGATTTAGGAACGAAAACTCTCGCCTTTTAATGGCTTGACATGTAGTTTAACATTGTAGTAGACGCTTGACGTTTTCAAATCAGAATATATTGTATGTACTAAATTTGTATTATTCGCCCAAGAAAAGTAATACTACAAATTCAAAGTTATGGATGCATTCATTCAGTGCGGCACCACTTTACTTTTTTGTCGTATTTATTAAGTTTGGCGCGTCATTGCCACAAATAGCACCACTGTCAAAAGCTGTAAACGAATAGTAAAATTCATATGGAAGTGCTACAAAATCAGCGATAACGATATTAACAAACCCTAGTAATAAATTGAGTCTAATTTGATCAGAATGTCTGAAAAATGCACGTGCGAATTTGTACCACAAATTTTCTTGCACGTATACTATCTATTTTAATATTTACAGCTCAAATTTCGACTTAGAGAAAGCTGCGATAATTTATCATGTTCGACAGAATGTCGACTAAAATATTCAGTAATTATCACATAGTAGTGACATTATAAGGGTTTTTTAAACGAAACTTTTCTGTTATACAAGTGATTCATATACATTGCAAGCTCGAATTTGAAAAATGAAGAGCGAATTCGTGCTACAACTAGTAGCAAATTCAAACGAGAGCCTTAAGAATTTGCCTTTTCTCTTAGGGCACCTTTGGTTTAGAGGGTATGCCATTACTCATTTTTACACTTCAGAATTTAAGTACGATAGAGCAAGATTTTTTTAGTTTCCTGTGGCAATTCTCAAATTTCATGAACGCATTTTAATATTTCACCATACCAATCTACTTGCCATGCCCAGCGATTTCCATTTATTGTAACTACGACTTTTTTAAAAAAAGTAGCGAATTCAAATAGGTAATATATAATTTATAAATGTCGTGGGGATGTAATCTTGTCAATGGAGGGGTGAAATATTTGTATTGAATCCGATTTAATGGTAGACTCCGAGTTACACCGGGACTAATAATGCGGCCTGTTATTGTTATACCGACGGGATAAGTTTTTTGTCCAAATTTAACAATTTTTTAATACTAACTAGTTTAATACATACCGAAATAAGTTTAGAATTAGTTTTATTTGGTATCAATAAAACGTTTAATTGTTCACCTACATGTTTTATCGTGGATTAAAGGAATAATCCCGGGTCAAACAAAAAATAGCTCCATTTACCCGAATCGTGCTCCAACCATAAGTTGCCCGGAGCAATAAGCTAGTAGCATGAGTAGAGTTCTCCACCAGCTTGTATGTTTACGGAATCGGAATCAGGTGATACTTTTTAAATCATTTTCACACTTGAAATATATACCCTGAAAGACAAAATTAGTTAGAAAATACACGAGTTATGGAAGCCATGCCACCTTACGGTAAAATGACAGTAATTGGTAGAGATGCGATAACAGAAATGCCACTAATAGGATAAATACGGCAATAAATGTCGCTATTATAAAAGCTTCCGTAAACATCCTTGCAATAGTTAAACCAAAATTTGTTCTAGAAAATAGTGCGACATTTCCCCAGGTTCCTTAAAATTCTCCATTTCTCCGGGAATATTTCAGTGTCACCACTGAACCTAACAATTCATCAAAAACTATTTAAATACACGCATTTCCAAAAATTTCACATCGTAATTCATAGTCTTCCCTTTGCTGACATTCAAAATGGTTCCTCCTGTAGCTTCTAATATAAATTTTCAAGGTCATCCTTCAATCAAACAAAGTGCAAACCCATTGATTAGTTCGTTATCGTTAAACGAAGATGTTGTAATCCGTCACAATGCTCCACCTCCAACTTTATATGAAGATGGTTTATTGGAGAAAGGTACTACCATTTCTTCAACTGGTGCTTTAATGGCTTATTCCGGTAAGAAGACTGGTAGATCCCCTAAAGATAAAAGAATTGTTGAAGAAGAAACATCTTCCCAACATATTTGGTGGGGTCCAGTTAACAAACAAGTTGACGAGTTGACTTGGAAAATCAGCAGATCAAGAGCTATTGATTATTTGAGAACCAGAGATAAGTTGTTCGTTGTTGACGCTTACGCTGGATGGGACCCTAGATACAGAATCAAGGTCCGTATTATCTGTGCTAGAGCTTATCATGCTTTATTCATGACCAATATGTTAATTAGGCCTACTGAAGAAGAATTGAAGACTTTCGGTGAACCTGATTTCACCATTTACAATGCTGGACAATTTCCTGCTAATGAGCATACTAAAGGTATGACCTCTTCTACATCGGTGGAAATTAACTTTAAGGATATGGAAATGGTTATATTGGGTACTGAATACGCCGGTGAAATGAAGAAAGGTATTTTCACGGTGATGTTTTATCTTATGCCTATTAAACATCAAGTTTTGACTTTACACTCTTCTGCTAATCAAGGTGTTGAGAAAGGTGACGTCACTTTATTCTTTGGATTATCAGGAACTGGTAAAACCACCTTATCTGCTGATCCCCACAGAAAGTTGATTGGTGATGATGAACATTGTTGGTCTGATAACGGTGTCTTCAATATTGAAGGTGGCTGTTACGCGAAATGTTTGGACTTATCGGCCGAGAAAGAGCCAGAAATCTTCAACTCGATTAAATTTGGTTCTATCTTGGAGAATGTCGTGTATGACCCTGTTACTAAATTGGTTGATTATGCCGATTCCTCCATTACTGAAAATACAAGATGTGCATATCCAATTGATTTTATTCCATCGGCAAAGATCCCATGTTTAGCTGATACCCACCCCACTAATATCATTTTATTGACTTGTGATGCCTCTGGAGTTTTACCACCAGTATCTAAATTAACCAACGAACAAGTTATGTATCACTTTATTAGTGGATACACTTCGAAGATGGCTGGAACTGAGGAAGGTGTTACTGAACCTCAAGCCACGTTTTCTGCATGTTTCGGTCAACCATTTTTAGTGTTGCACCCTATGAAATATGCTAAACAATTGTCGGAAAAAATTAGTCAACATAATGCCAATGCTTGGTTATTAAACACCGGATGGGTTGGTGCCTCTGCTGCTAGAGGTGGTAAGAGATGCTCTTTGAAATACACCAGAGCTATTTTGGATGCTATTCATTCTGGTGAATTGAGAAAAGTTGAGTATGAAACATTTCCTACTTTCAATTTACATGTCCCTAAGTCCTGTCCTGGTGTTCCATCAGAAATATTAAACCCCACCTCCGCATGGACTGAAGGCGAAGCCAGTTTCAACAAAGAAATTACAAGCTTAGCCGGTAAGTTTGTTGACAATTTCAAAAAGTATGCTGACCAAGCCACTGAAGAAGTTAGGGCCGCTGGTCCCACCATATAAGTAAATTAAATTGTGTACGGTTTAATAAAGGATAACAATTAAGTACCGCCTGCGTGTCTCAAACAATTCTCAGATTTTAAGTTTCATATGTTGGTTGGGTCCCAAACTTTTGAGTGGAGGTTTCTGTTATCAAGAGGCAAATTGCTAGTTTATAATATTAGACATCTCCTGACATGTATTGTAGGCTAACATATTGGAAATTTTTTGGTTAATGACAGTGGAAATTGATATTGGCCGCAACATAAAATTCGGCCGAGTAGTTCTCAAAATCGTTAAGTCCACTATCACGGCTCATGAGATTACGTTTATAATATAAAGAGTTGCTTTGTACCAAAATTTTCGTAGGAGATTATCATGGAACTCGAATTAATTGACACATTTATTTACGGGCCATTAACATGGACCAAGGTGGTTATAATATTAGTTGCTCTAACAGCAATACATGAAGTATATTTACATTTTCAATTTAAATATTTATGTAAGAAATACGGTGCAGTGCCAGCATTTTACTTTTCCGATTACTTCTTTGGATTCATAACCGTGTTTAGAGTTGTGAGGTGGAAAAGCCAAGGACTCCTCGTTGAATCGTTCGAAGATCGAATACAGTTTTACAACAGGAGAACGTTGATGAACAAACTTGGAGGGGTGTTGAGGATTATTACCAATGAACCTGAGAATATCAAAGCCATCTTAAGTACTCAGTTTGATGATTTTACTTTGGGAACCAGGCACGGGAATTTTTATCCTTTATTAGGTGATGGTATTTTCACTTTAGACCACGAAGGCTGGAAACTGAGTAGAGCCATGTTGAGGCCTCAATTTGTCAGAGAACAAGTTGCTCAAATTCAAATGCTAGAACCCCACATCCAATATTTGTTTCAACACATTAGAAAAGAGCATGGACAAAAATTCGATCTCCAGAAACTTCTCCTCAAGTTAACCATGGATACTGCTACTGAGTTTTTGTTTGGTGAAAGTGTTGATTCATTAGCTGATGAATCTATTGGTGTCAAGACGGAAATATCACCTATCTTACCTTTGAAACAAAAGTTTACCAAGTCATTCAATGAAGCTCAAACAATGTCTTCTACCAGAACGGTATTTTTCAACTTATATTTTTTGATTGACTCGTTCAAATATAGACGGAATTGTAAAGATGTACATGACTTTGCCGATTATTTTGTTAACAAGGCATTGGCTACGTCAGCTACAGACTTGGACGAAAAATCAAAGGGTGGTTATGTTTTTTTGTACGAATTAGTCAAACAAACCAGAAATCCTTTAACATTGAGATATCAGGCCTTGAATATCTTATTAGCAGGTAGAGATACCACAGCAGCAGCAATGAGTTTTGTATTTTATGAATTAGCCCGGAATCCTCGAATTTGGTCAAAATTGAGGCAGGAAGTTATTGATGCTTTTGGTGAAGGTAAAGAAGCTCGATTGGAGGAAATCACATTTGAAAGTTTAAAAAAATGTGAATATTTGAAAGCAGTAGTAAATGAAACTCTCAGAGTATATCCATCAGTACCAATTAACTTCCGGGTTGCTAATAAACATACTACCCTTCCACGAGGAGGTGGCCCCGATGAAAGTCAGCCAATTTTCATTCGTAAGGGGATGCCTATAGCATATTCCGTTAGCTCCACCCATAGAATTAAATCCATTTACGGAGAAGATTCTAACGTATTTAGGCCAGAAAGATGGTTTGAGCCAGAATGCAGGAAATTGGGTTGGGCATATCTTCCATTCAATGGTGGTCCTCGTATTTGTCTTGGCCAACAGTTTGCTCTTACTGAGATCAGTTATGTCACTTGTAGGATTCTACAAGAATTCCAACATATTGAAAGTTTTGCTTCCGACACTTATCCACCGAAAAAGAATTTTCAGTTGACAATGTGTCTTTCAGAAGGAGTGAATATTGCGTTGTACTAAATTGTTTATTTAATGTATCAGGTTTTCATTTCATCTCTTCGCACGCTCTCTCAAAACTCATGAATTGGTGCAACGATAGCTTTGTCGAATGTTATGAATCGATTCTTTATCACCACCAAGCCGATAATGACATTATACAATCTATTAAAAACGATCTTGTGCATGTAATGGCACCTAGTGACAAATCAGAGAGCAGTAAAAACCAATTATTAACTAATTCAACTGTTGATTTCTCGAATGGTGAACAGTTTATCTTGAATCAACAGTTTGTCGAGCATAGTATTATGTTAGCCGATGAATTAGAGATTAATCAGATTCATATGGTGGAGGTTTTGTATTACGCCAATTGTAATACTAATGGCTTGGAGTTTACTGATGCAGGAAGACAATACTATTTCAATAGAATAGAGTATATTTGCAACATATTGGGATATCTCATAATTAATGATAGATTACCAGATATTGTAACTGATTTTGATCAATTCCTTGATAACGTTTTAAAGTCATTCAAACGGATTTATAAGATTTTCGACAATTTACAAGATTTAGTGACAAAACAAAATTTAATCAATAATACAAATGAAACCACAAAATATGGCATATCATTTACAAATAAACGATTGGTGAACTGTCATGAACTTCTTGGTGAAATTTTGTTCAATCTTGTCGATCATTATCCTCAAACATACAGAAACTTATCTACGTATAATAAGATAATGAGTCATTTAAATGAGACCATATCTGACGATGATTTATTTATAATGCATTATTTACCAGCAATATTCAGTGTCCTTGAAGTGTCGTCACCGGAAATAACAAACTTTCATAAAAAAATCACAGAATCATTGGCAGCTGATTCTAAATTAGTGACACTTCAAGATGACATAACCGACTTGACCAATTCCAAAATCAAGCATTTTGAAATATTAGTCGACTTTGTGTTTTTGGTCAATTTGGTTAATTGGTGTAAAACTTCAAAACATAATTTTAATTTCAATACTGATATTTTGGCTTATTTACAAATATGTCTTAATTATGGAGTCTTGGAGAATTTACTAAGACTCACCAGTGCTACGACGCACCCCCAAACTATTAAAGATTTTGAGATTAATAACCTATGTGAATTCAAACTGAACTTGGAACACTTTCCCAAACTACATTTCCCCAAATTGAACGATTCTACCATCGACATAACTCTTAGCCCTGTGTTTAGTGAGACGTTGCTACCGAAATTTTGGCATCTGTTGTTCAAAAACTTTATTAGCAATTTGGCTATAGTATTGATTCAATTGAGGGACAATGAAGAGGACTTTCTTTTATCGTCCATCAATAAGCAGAAATATCGAAATACAAGCGCAGCTTCTGAAGAACCGCAAATTGACTATGATGAAATATATTCCCGAGCTGATCTAGAGCGATTTTATATGTCGTTTGTGTACACTTATAATTATAGGCCTGAATTATGTAAGTCGATCTGGAATGAAGACCTTGTGGGGTTCATAATGTGGGGTGTTAATAATAATTCAGCACCATTAATTACTGCCACATTCTGCTTATTACTAGGATCATTATGTAGCGGGAATTCATCGGCAATTTTGGATATCCTTATCAATAATGCTAACATTAAGAAAACTGATTATTCGAGGATTTCCATTAGTTCCATAGTTGACTCGTTAAATTATTATTTAACATCGTTGAATGAAAATTTTAAACAACCTACTAACCAGAGACAGAGCTTTTTTTCTAATGAAGTGGCTCAGGAGGAATTGGTTGAATTATCTAACGATTCTATGGTATTTATTACAGGGTTCTTGATTCTTAGTAGTTCCATTGTATCCAACTTAGACAAGAATCAATCACATGACATTATACTTAATTTATTTCAGAGAGTGAAATCTATAATTGTTGGGTTTTTAAAGTTTGACAATACCAGTAACTTTGTAAAGAAAACCACCAAGAATTTGATCATGAATGAGAATAATCGAATTAGTTTACATAATTTGGTTTTGAATCTCTTGAAAAGTTTCATTCAGAAGGATCTGAAATCGGAGATCTGGAAGATTGTAGATAATTGGATGTTTAAAGATGCTTTACAGGGTAATTTAGGGTTTAAAGCCAATTTGCCGGATTTATCAAGTATGCTTAATTTTGTTGAGTTGATAAAGGAGTTGTTACTTGAAGAGGATTACATAGAACGAGAAGTACAAAGAAACACAACTAAAGATTTACAGGAAATTGGCGATAACAAAGGGGTCCGTGTATACCTTGATTTTCTTGTTCACGAAGTGTTTAAAAACTCTATTAAAATTGTTGACGTCAGAAGTTCAGTAATTTTGCAACAAAACTTGGTGGAATTATTCGTAAAGTCCCTAAAAGCAGTAGATTGGGACTTTTTGATCCAATGTCCCAATTTAGCGAGTGATTTCGACAGGAATAAGTTTGTAGGAAAGGATTTTACCACCTACGTCAAAAATCATTATTCCTTAATAATTATGAATTATTTATACGATGAACGGTGTCTCAATACATTATTTGGGATTATCAATTTAGAGAAAGACGAACTTTTAGTTAAAAGATGCTTGGAGTTGGTTGTCACGCTTGTAAATATCCAAGAAACGTACGTATCGCTAGTGGATATTATAAATGGTTCTAAAGATGCTAATGAAGCCAAATTTAATAAAACTAATGTCCTCGAAGTTATCAATTATAATATCCCCATAATTGTAAAATTTGGACTTTTAGTGGAATCTGATAATGAGGACATTGTTTCGTTTGCTGTTGAATTGCTTGGGAAGTTAAATACTCATGCATCAGACACTTTAAACCCTAACAAATTGCTTACGATATACTTGAGTAGTCCAGAGTCGCTTAATCTTAGATATGCTATGGTTTCTCAATTCAATAGCGGATCAATCCCCCTTAAGTTTAAAATCTTGGGATTTTTACTTGACGACTTGCAGCACAATAATCTAAGCACAGCTCATTACATCTTGGGATTTAAAGTCCAAGGGAATTATCTTGTAAAAGATGATAATGCGTTCCTCAAAACATTATTAGATTTGTTATTAATTTCATTGGATTGGAAAAGTGATATTGTGTACTATAACTCCCTTAAATTGTCGTCTATGATATTGAATATTATCATCAAATTGTGTGAAAACCCGCTTAGTGCCCAAATCACTTGGAATATAATTGATGAACTCGACGTTAACTTATTTGAGCAATTAATTTTGCTGAACAACGTTGACAGCGAGACTATTTGGGAGGAGGAGAAGTTCAATGGCGATTTGAATCAAAGCAAATTCATTCACTCCAAAATGTCTGTAGTTTCCCTTTTTGAATTTTTGAACCAACGAGTTTTAATTTTAAAGTATTTGACGTTGGAATTTTATAACAAGTCGTCCACCTACGTGAATAATGAATATTTGGGTCTTTTATTGAACGAGAACCGCTTCTTAAATGGCAATTATACGGTGTTGAGCTTTCTTGATGTACTTAACTTTAAATTCACTAACTTTGAACGGTCCAAGTTTCAAAAGTTCCAAAAATTCGATTTGAATGAATTGTTGAAACACATGCAAAGTAAGGAATTGTATGACGATGAAGTGTTCTCCAAGTTGAGTGCTATTGGCATTGATGTTTCTGAAGTATCAGAATATTTACACCATTACATATATTGTGATAAATTGAAGACATATCAAACGAATTATCTCCATAATTGGGTTCAATTAATAGAGGTCATCGTCAACGGTAATAAGATGCCGAAATACCAAGATTTCAGTTTGGAAATCTTGTCCAACATTCTTCCAAAAATCATGGAATTTTTCGACACTGATGTCACCTTTAGTGAGGAGTTGATTTTGCTATGTGTGTTGTTATTTGACAACTTTAAGGGCGAAAGCGACAAGGTCATGTTATTGTTAAGTACATGTATTAAAGGAGTAATTAGTGGCAACAGTACCATAAGGTTAAGGAAGGATTTGTATGTGCTTTTAACTGAGTTCTTGCAAAGAATATATGACACTAAGAATGATACTAAAGACGATACTCTCCGTCACATAAAGCAGACATTCAAAAACGTCGATTTTAAGTTCTTTGAAACCATCATGAATGATATTATTATTAACGAGGGCTCAATAAAGGTTGTGGGAGTAATATTACTAGAAGGGCTCGTTCATTTATTTAGTATTTTCAATGACAACTATTTGATAGAAAACATGGTTAATAACAATTCATTACTAATAATTATTCGTTTGATCAAGAGAATAGACGAATTGACAGATGATGTGGTATATGAATTGATGTTGTTTAAATCTATTATTAGTTTATTGATTCGAATTGGAACGGTCAGATTGGGGGCATCTTATTTGATACAAAGTGAACTATTTGCCATCATTAAGCATTGTAAGATTTTAATCCTGGACCCCGACTTGAACTTGAAGGTATCAATTCAACTATACGAAATATTAAACCCGATTTTCAGGTTGATTAAGGTGCTTTTGATCTCGATGGATCCTTCTCATAAGCCAAGTAAACTTCAAGGCAAGGATCTTTTAAATCATTTCAATGCATTGAAGAATAATGTAATCAAAAAGGATATTTTAGTTAACGAAAACAAGTTGAAAATTAGTGATGATGAGCTTCAAGGGATGAATGAGTTGATTGAGCTGTTTATATTGTTGGATGAATTGACAAAGGTTCCTTCCACTTAATTAATGTTTATAGATATATATTTGGCCCCGAGTGCGGCCAGTTACGCCCACCTCAGTCTAGTTTACGCCCAGAATTCGGCCCAGATGCTCCCACCGCGACTGGTAATTTTCGTGGTACGTTTATGAAGCCCATATGGAAGGTTGTTGAAAAGTGCCCTACTCCCTTAATAGATACAGGCTGTACATATTGTAATATCAACCTTCCGTCGCCAATCAAACAAGGTAATTTAAATCTGACAAAGGCTCTTCCGTGGAAACATTTACTCGTATTGTCGCATGGCTACACACATATAGACCAACTTCCTAAAAAGATCAATGACGTCGGTATTAATCGACAAATAACGACAATATTACTGTCAAACGGTTGGAAGTCAGCGGCACATCCTATTCTTTATAGTTTTATGTTTTTGGATAACCACAAAGACGAAAGAAAACATCCTGATAATGAATTAGTATATATATATCCCGATGGAATCAAGGTGGAATTCCATAGTCAACATTTGGAACAGTTTTGCCATAAATATTTGAAACCTTTACATGTACAGCATTCAGCTAATCCGTTTGAGACGTCAACTAAGGTAAGAGTAAAAGAAATAAATGTTGATTCTAGCAACTTTTTGCAGTCTAAAATTACTGAACAACTTTTTTTGGTTTGCGGTCATACACAACGTGATGCTAGATGCGGTGTAATAGCACCCCGAGTTGTTGACGAATTGCGAACCGTAACTGGTAAAAACGATAAAATCGGTACGGTTTCTCATATAGGTGGCCATGACTATGCGGGAAACGTGATAATCTATCCGCAAAACATATGGTATGGCCGGGTTATGCCTTCTAACGTACAAGGTATTTACAATTGTTTGCAAAGTGGGGAGATTATCAAGGAATTATTCCGGGGAGATTTGAAAAGCTTGTGGTAAACTTATAAACTATAGAGGTCTTGCAACATATACTGCAAGCCCAGTTTACAGTCCAGGTATCAGCGCCGTGGCGCAGTGGAAGCGCGCAGGGCTCATAACCCTGATGTCCCAGGATCGAAACTTGGCGGCGCTATATTCATATATATATTTTTTTTTTTAATCTCCCAACATCTTCTTCCCCACTCTGTTATTAATCTCAATACGACAAATAATACATGACCACTTTTGCAGTGGATCGTAGAATTAGCAAGTGCCGTAGATCATTCAATTTCACCAACCACTGCCTATTTGCCCGCTCTAGAGTAAACCAATATTAATAAACTGTAGATTTCAGAGTTTCGGCTACACACTCAAAGTTGCCGAGGGTGATGTTGGCCCTGGCGAGAAATAAATAGTCCCCGCCCGGCCCTAAACTTTGGCTGTCACACCGCAACACGTTCAGTAGTGCAACATCGAAAACCCCCAGAGTCTCCTAGCTAAGCAACCCACAGCCAATCGGACTGTACACAAATAACAGCAAATCACTGTAATCGTAATTTAGTTTATGCGAAGGGAAAATTTCACACAACTATTACAAGTGCCGATTAAATAAGGAACCTTTAGAGATTGTGGACACCAACTTCTGGACACAGCAACTTCTGTAGATACACAAACGTATACGACATAAGCAGCATGGGATCTTGTGGATCTAAAGATACAGCGGGTTCTGATATTTCTAAACACAAAGCCACCAGTAATAAACGGCAACAGCAAAGTCACGAGATTAACCAACCTCACCATAGTTCGAGTGAGTCGTCTCATGATGGAAGTACGGGATACAACGAGAAGACTCAAGGCTTGAAGGAGTCGTTGAGTTCCCCCGAGGAGGCAGCAGAGAGCAATATGACTGTGGTTGAAGATAATGGTGCTAAAGAGGTGAAGATTTTATTGTTGGGGTCTGGTGAAAGCGGCAAATCCACCATTGTGAAGCAGATGAAGATATTACACCAAAACGGATACACCACCGACGAATTATTGGAGTACAGGCCATTTATTCACAAGAACATTATGGATTGTATTAAACAAATTGTCAATGCCATACTCGAAATCGAGCCCGGATTGGTCAATGACGACAATGGCATCGTTTCCCTGCGAGACGTGGATGCCATTTTGGAGTACGAAGTAAATATTAATGCTAATGATACGTTTGATCAAGCTATTGCGGGGAAAATCGCTGAAATATATTCCAAACCACAGGTCAAGGAGTTTATCCGGTATCATCAAGGAAGCTTTTACTTGATAGATTCGTCGAGTTACTTTTTATCGAATTTGGAGAGAATTACGCAGCCCGATTATATTCCCACAAACAACGATGTGTTAAGAACAAGAAAAAAGACTTCGGGTATTTATGATTTCAAGTTCCAAATGGGCAGTGGATTGAACGTGCAAATGTATGACGTGGGGGGTCAACGGTCAGAGCGAAAGAAATGGATACATTGCTTTGATAACGTGACTTTGATTATCTTCTGTGTGGCTTTGAGTGAATACGACCAGGTGTTGTTGGAAGAAAATAGTCAAAACAGATTAGAAGAAAGTTTGACTCTCTTTGATAGCGTTGTCAATTCCCGATGGTTTGCAAGAACGTCCATTGTGTTGTTTTTGAATAAAATCGACGTGTTTGCCGATAAATTACCGTATAGTCCATTGGAAAAGCATTTCCCTGATTATAACGGAGGAAATAATATCAACAAGGCCGCCAAGTATATATTGTGGAGGTTTACTCAGGTCAATAGGTCGGGATTAAATATCTATCCCCATGTCACTCAGGCTACTGATACCTCAAATATCGAATTGGTGTTTGCAGCCGTCAAGGAGACGATTTTGGAGAATTCTTTAAAAGATAGCGGATTGCTTTAATTTGAATTTGTTAATTCAACGCAAGTGTATGGTACACGGCAAAAAGTATAATGTTTTGGGTGCGATTGGCATAGTATTGTACATTAATAATATACTCTTAATTTATGGGGTGGTCCTGTCGAGTCATTATTTATCATCAGGAGGTCTTTGGTCGCCTTTGGTATCGTTATTCCCTTTGTTTCGGACATAACTTAAATTATGGTACGTTCTTACTCTTTTTTTTGTCAGAAACTTTTTTCGGTCTCTCGTTGTTCTGGTCAACGTTTGGTCGGTTTCTTTAGGAAATTGAACATTGGAGTTGTCTGCCGTTTCTTTTATTTCCGTCTTTGGGTCATGTGGTTCTTTGTTTGAATTTTCCATTTCCCTTTTCGTTATTTTTGCTTCTGTCTTTGGACTTTTATCTTCTTTGGGTTCGGAAATTTTATGGGGTTCAGTTTCTTTGTCTGGGGTTCGATCCTGGGCCTCTATTTTTGGACTTTCTGTCTTTGGCCTTGTTTTTGTATTAATTTTAGAAGACTTGACACTCTTGGACGCCTTGGACTTTTTCTGACTTCTTAATTCTTTTTTAAAACCCTTAGATTCCTCTTTCAAACCCTTGGATTTCTCATTTATCAGAGGCTTATCAATTTCATCACTTTTACTCTCGTTATTTGTATTACTCATATCTTTTGCAACTTCTCCGCTCTGTAGTTCTTTCCCGGAATTTTTAGCTGAATCTTTGGATACATCGTGATTGAAAGGTACGGACTCTTTATGTTCTCGTTCCCGGTTATTCTTAGAATGAGTAAACAGCTTACCTTTGGTTTCCTTGTTGTTTGGTTCTTCATCGTTGACTTCTTTCAATTGGTGTTCTTCTTCTTTGGATACTTCAAGCTTAGGTTCCTGCTTAGATTGACCTCTAGGCCTATTAGTTCCAGTCTCTCGTCTAGATTTAAAATCTCCTTTCAGTCTTCCGGCCCTTTCCCGAGACTTAAACCTTGTTGAAGTTCCCAGTTCATCAACGCGGTCACCGTATACTTCACTTGATTCTTTTTTAGAATTTATGAAATTGCTATTAGGTGTAGGTATTGGCTCAACGACGATATTTGGTTTCGTTTCGTTCTCATATCGCTTTTTAAAGTTTTTATTCGTCTCTGGTTCTTTGTCATGCAGTAGTACAACCCGAGATTTATGTCGTTTATCTTCATTCAGCTTCAGTTTAAAGTTTGAACGGGCCCGTCTGGTTGATTCCGGTTTTATCTCTTTCTCAACATTCTTACTATCTTTACTTACTGCATCGGTGACCTTGGTTTCAATTTGTTTTCCCCGTGGTTCATTCTGCTTTTCTTTCAGTATTTCATTTTCGTTTGGATTACGCTTGTCGGTTTGACTTGTTCCGTCAATGTTACCGTCGATCGTAGTAATTTCCTGCTGTTCTGGTTCCGGTTTTGGCTTCTTTTTCAAAATCGTGGGTTTGATTATAGGAGTAGTTTTTGGCGTATTATTTTGGGTTCCCTCCTGTTTAGGCTTGGTTCTCAATAACTCCGCTAAACTCAATCCAGGCTGTGTATACGGATTAGGGGCTTGGGGAATTGATTTATTCGCTTCCAGTTTGGCTGAAGGTGATGATTGTGGTTGTAACCCTGACGCCAATTTTGAGCCGATCGTTTTGATGGTGGTGGAATTAATGTGATTGAGTTGTTTATCGATTTGCTGCTGCCTTGCTACGACATCTACAGGTTTTGCGGACCCGAAAGGATTAATTTTGGATCGAGATATCTCAGTGGCTGGACGTTGCATTGCAAGTCTTTCACCAGCTTGAAAATTTTGCTGATGGTGTACAGGTTGATGGTGTACAGGCTGATGGTGTACAGGCTGATTATGCACGGAAGGATGATAATACGGTGTTTGTGGTTTTATTTTCCCTGAGGAAATATCATTTTCTATACGACGAATTTCTTGATCGTGATCGATATTGAACTGTATACAATACTTGAAATCGTTAAAATCTGCAGGCTCAATGACAACGCGTCTGCCTGCTTTGTAAAACAAGTCTCTCCACTTTAAAGCTTTAGACATATCCAGGTAATTGTTCAATTCCACAAACGCAACCTTTTTTACGATATTGGTGTTTAAAATGTCCGAGCTGGGGTCGACAATGATTTTAGCCTTGGTATACGAGGTGAATCTGCTCTTGAATAGATCTTCAACAAACATATTGTCGACAGTGACGGGCAAATTCATTAATTTGATAATATAGGGAGGGCCAGGATCAAACTGAGAACCTCCATAGGATCTAAAGTCATTTTCGTACAATTCATGTTTGTGTTTCTCAATTGGCACGGAAATCGACGATAAGTCGACGTCGTCATCGGCCCACGACGTGCCTAGGGCTATTGGTTAGTATATGACTGACAGCTTTGTATTTAATATACGTACATTGGTCCTCATAAAATTCTTGCAACGACATTTTTTTCTTTGTGGCTGGCGGTTAGTAAACAATACATCGCAGGAGTGGCCGCAGCCAACGGTGCTGTGGCCAATTGGGATTGTACATACCCATTTTGTTCAATTGGAAGAAATGTTATTGTGTTTAACTTGCTGACTCCCGAAAAAGTCGCGCTATCCAGGAGTAGGGAGGTATTGACAGACATTGGGTTTGAACATGTAGGAAAATGTTGTTTGTAACTGTTGTTTGTAACTGGAATGAATGGATCTAAATGGCCATTGAGGGTTTGCAAAACAACCGGCGGAGTTTGGTCCATGTATCGTTAACTCTATCTACCAGAGTGTAGCTATGGGAATTTCCACTTAACTAGCTTGCAGTTTACTATGGCTCCTTAAACATCTGCTACATAAGTCACTGGTTGTGTTTGAATAGTTGGAATTTCTCTCGAACCTGTTGGAAGTAGTTTACCTCTACGTAGTCCTATTTCCACCCCTTATCTAGATCCGTCGATAACATTTATAATAAATTGTGATCTTGTTTAGAATTATAAATGTCTAACTTTTAACAACTCAATTTATTAAAACTGTTCCATTACGACATACCGTTATAGAGGGTTATACTGTTATATAGGGCTATATCGTCATAGAGTATTAGAGGACACTGTTATAGTGGGTACCATTATAGAGGGTTAGAGGACACTGTTATAGAGGCGTACAGGCGACTAAATCTATTAGTTATGGACGTTGGGCTGCAAACGTAGCAGCTACAATTAATGGAAAAACTACCGTGGCATCAGCATACACTTTAACCAGTTTGGCATCGGCTTTAATTTTCCCCCACGAAACAGCCTCATCGGGCCGAGCCCCCGCATCAGAGCCGTCAAACTCCTGGCCAGTATTAATGTACACCGCATAATCAGCACCGTTTCTCATCAAACACGCATTACAAATATGATGTTTTACTAGTCCACCTCCAAGAATTATCATCCCTGCGTGCGATGCTTCCATGGAAAGAGAATTAATCTTTCTGATATCAGCAACGATATCCAATCTTAATTGTTTAGGACTTGCCTTGAAGGTATGGAAAAAGAGCATATCGCCAATCGACCCGTCCGTCAATGCCGGACAGAATACGGGGATTTTGTTTTTATGTGCCCAATACAAGACTGAAGACTCGTCATTAATTTCCTGGCCAATTCTATCGATAAACTTGGATGGTGTCCACATGGATGAGTCATTATCAAAGCTCTTTTCGCCAGTTTCTTGTTCGTCCAACATCTTGTCTAACAACGGAATCATCCATTCTTCGAATCTACAGTAATTATCATTAGGTACCAATAAATTCCCAATTCTGTTGATTCCTTGATCTCTCAATCCCTTTCCGGGTAAACTGAATTCTCCCATATACGTTGGAGCCAAACATTTGATTATATCCTCCTCAATCCCCCCGGCACTGGAAACAATAGCATTGACCATTTTGTGTTGTACTAAATACCGTAATGTTTCTCTCAACCCACTGCTAATCAAATTTGACGTATACCCAAGGAATATCGTTGACTTTTGGAATCCCTGGTCGTCAAATTCACCCTTAATTTCATGATCCTCTAATTGGCTTTTGTGTTTACCTCGCCATTGTCTCATACTATTGATTATCTCACACGTTTGTCCTACTGATGAAGCTTGGAATCCCATTGTTTTCATAGAATCCACTATATCCGTCGCCGCCATGTTATAGGCCGAATCCTTACTATAGTCGATTCCTTTTACCTTGACGAAATCATCGGGAACCGGCTCCGATTGCTTCAAAACTGCTTCCGACGCAAGATCTGGGAGTTTGCTCATCTTGAAAAATTACTGAGAGTGAGCATCACTTCTTTTACTGAAGAGAATACGGCAGTCGAAAGTTAATGTGGATAATTGGCTGGCTTTATTCTTAAGCTGGTCCGTATATTTTAGTCCGTATATTTATTTGTTTCAGAAAATATCGCAGATTTAATTATAAACCCGTCCATAACTTTGACGTGACGATTTCTATCTCTTTGGTAATTACTACATCATCACTTGATTTAGCTATCATGACATCATACTTACCGTTTTCAAGATTCCATTTATCAAAGTACTCGTCAAAGAACGATAACGAGTCTTTTAACGACAATTCAAGCCGTACATGACTACTTTTCTTGGCTTTGATGAATACTTTTGCAAACCCTTTCAATTCTTTAATAGGATGAATGGTTTTGGGGTTCTTTTGTGATGTATACACTTGAACGACCTCAGCCCCGTCTAAATCGCCAATGTTGGCGATAGTTACTTGAACGTATAACTTGTCGTTTTCTTCGTCAACTTCGACTTGACCATCGGTGTATTCAAAATCAGTATACGACAATCCAAACCCAAATGGAAATGCAACTTGTTTTTGGACTTTTTCATAATATCTGTATCCCATGAAAATATCTTCTCCATAAAGAACTCTTCCTCGTTCTGTTTTAAAGTTTAACAACGTTGGATTATCCTGTAACGTCAACGGAAATGTCATTGATAATCTTCCACTGGGATTAATATCGCCAAACAACACATCGGCCAAAGCATTACCGCCTTCGTTCCCTCCGTACCACGCTTGTACTAGACATTTTGCCTTGTCCAACCACGGGAACTCTACTGGTGTTCCGGATTGGTTCACAATTACCGTTTTGGGATTCGCATCAAGAATCGCCCTTACTAAATCATTGGTTCTTCCTGGTAAATCCATATCACTCCGATCAGACCCTTCTGATTCCCATTCATGGCTTAAACCTATACATAAAACCACTTTATCAACGCTTTTGGCAATTACCACCGCATTTTCAATCTCCTTATCGGCATCGATCTTTTTGGCAGCTCCAAAATAAATCCCTCCACCACCTCCAAAATCCACTACTGTGGCGTCAGGGGCACTGAAAGTAGGCCGGGACCCAAATTCAATACGGACTCTGTAGGTTTTTCCAGCCTCAAGATAAACATCATTGGTTTTCTCCTCACTGCCACTATTAAAAAACGAAGTTCCTTTTCTCTGATGAGTTTTATTATCTACCACTAGTTTTCCATCTACAAACAATAATGCTGTGCCTAGCACCGTACACCCAAAAGTATACAATCCCGAAGATTCGGCCGTAAAATCTCCTTCTATATCTACGTAATACAAGTCGTCGACAATGGAGCTGTGTTGGTAGTCTTGCAAAAATATATAAAACAGTGACAAGTTCAATTCGTCAAATTTACCACGGTTCAGCGTTCCTATAGGCTCATTATAAAACTTCATATTGTAGCCCACGTTACCTGTTACAGGATTAATCATTTGGCTCGCTAAACTTGGAAGTACTTGGAACCCGTAGGCTCCTACCGAATACAGTGGAATATAACCCAATTTGGCTTGAATGGAATCAAACGGGGTTGTAGTATAGTAAGGGCTCAAGAATGCTGACCCTCCGCCACTGAACGCTGCAATTTTGGCATTAGGTCCAATAACAGCAATTTTTTCGTGTTTGTGCAACGGCAATATATTATCATTTTTCAACAACACTATTGATTCGGCTGCTATTTGTCGTAAAAGCCTCGATGTAGACTTTGTATTATTCAATTCGTCTTCAGGACCATTTTCAGGAATCCCCGATGCTGCTCCATATTTAATTAATCGCAATAAGTTTCGGGCTCGATCATCCAAATGTCGAATATTCAACTCTTTGGAATCTACCATGTGTTTTACAGCCTTTAGTGACCGATAATACGTGGGTCCCGGCATCTCTAAATCCAATCCGTTTTCCAAAGCAGTCTTGGAAGTGTATAAGCCGTGCCAATCACTCATAATGACTCCTTTCCAGCCCCATTCTTTCCGCAAAATATCTTCTAATAACTTTTTGCTTTGTGATGCTCTATCGCCATTGACTTTTGTATATGATGTCATAAAACAAAGGGGGTTGGAATACTTTACGGCCAACCGGAACGGTTCAAGATAAATTTCTCGAAGATTGCGTTCGGTTAGAATTGAATCGGATGCTTTTCGTTCATGTTCTAAATCATTACACACAAAATGCTTAATTGTAGCAGCAACATTTTCACTTTGGATACCGTTAATTATATTGCAACTCGCAATGCCAGAAAGATACGGGTCCTCACCAAAGCTTTCAAATCCCCGGCCTCCTAGAGGTCCTCTTAACATGTTGGTGGTAGGGCCTAAAATAATATGAGCACTTTTGTGTTTGGCTTCTATTGCCATTAACTTACCAGTTTCATAAAGAAGTGTTTTATTAAACGTTGAAGCCATGCCTGTACCACATGGGAAGCATGCTGCCGATGTGCCATTGAAGGTTTTGGTACCTCTAACTCCATTAGGGCCATCCGTACATCTCAACTTTGGCAAGTTTAACCTGGGAATAGGATATGTGTGCCAATTATCAATGCCACTAGTTAAGTGGATCTTTTCCTCAATCGTCAATTGAGCAAGGATATTTTCAAGTGACTCTGTCTCGTTCATTTGACCCATTTATGGGAGATCTCTAGTTTATATAATAAATGGGAGTGGGGGATCACATCGGCGCGGAGAACTTGCCATATTGGGCCTTGTTGGAGTCGTATGAATTACTAATATTTTCAAGTATAGTTATGATATCAAATTCTCTTCCAAATCTCAGTTGCATTTATGGATAGATTTAATCCATGATTTGTGCTGCGTTTGATGATATAATCCTCCCAAAATCGAATTAACATTGCATTTATGCGACGTACATATTTTATGAACATTGCGGGCTCGTAAATCTGTGGTTGGTAGCCCGTTTATGTCATCAATGCATGATGCTGCAATTATTGTAAGGTACTGTTCTCTGATTTACTATTGAAGCACGCTCTAAGATTCAATCAAATCGCTTCATTGTAGCCTGATAAAATATCAAAAAGTAGCGGACCCGTTTCCACTTTTCCGCCTTTCGGTCCTCATTCTTTACTAGTTTACTAGTTTATTATTTATGTATTGAAAACAAACATATAGAACGCATACAAACAATCAGGACAACGCAGCTATAGCAGCTTTAGCAGTAGCTTCTGCTGATGCAGGGTTTACTCCAGTGATAATTTTAGAATCTTCAACTACAAATTCCCCCCAAACACTAGGTGGTTCCCTATAGTGAGCACCTATTCTAATTGCAATGTCCTTGGGAGTTTCTCTTTTATCCTCAGCCAACTTTTTTTCAACACCCAAAATCTTTTCCCCTTCATCAGCAAAGCCAGTAACATTCTTCCCTTTTACCAAAGACTCTAAGGCTCCAAAAATAACTGGTCCATGACAAACTGCTGCAATGACACCTCCTTGATTGTAAATTTTTTTGGCAACGGTAGCTAATTCTCTAGCTTCAGGAAAATCATAAACAGTTCCATGGCCTCCAGCGGCAAAGAAAATAGAGTAGTCTGTCGCATCAACGTCTTTTGCAGCTTTGATCTTAGACAAGTTTACGTTGTAGTCGGAATGTCTATCCAAAAAAATGGCCTTTGCATCCCCTTTTAAAGAATCTTCCGTTAAAGAATGATCATCATAACCAAATTGTCCAGTTTCTGATACAAAGTCGACTTCAAACCCTTTGGCTTTAAACGCTTCAAATGGATGAATTGCTTCAATTGCAAATAATCCGGTTTTAGCTCCGTCAGCATAAAAGGTTTCATTATAAGAAGTAACTGCAATTAACACCTTTGTCATTTTCACTAATTTATCATACAATTATTTGCGATATTATTGTTGCTTTGCTTTATATCCTTCAATGGCACGACACCCGTACACCATATCCCACGATTTTGGAATTGGACGATCGATTGCGTTTTATATAAATTGAAATCGATTTTGCTTATGTAAGCTCGGTAAGTTGTTAATACGAATCACTGAATAATTTTGCCAGCTATTACAATGATGAAGACAAAAGTGATTGACTCCCATATTCATATATCGTCTCAAAAGAATCAGCACTACTTGAAGTTCAAAGAAGGGCATCCTCTTTATAAGCAAAATAGGCTTGAAGAGTATTTTAATGAAAATAAAGATGATCGATTGGAAATTGATGGACTAGTAGCCATTGAGTTTGACCCGGCTGTAGATATAGATGAGTTTGAATATTTTGCAAGAATCATAAGACGTGAACTATCTTTAGGTGAAGGTACGAATGATTATAGCGATAAGCTAAAAGCAATCATTCCTCAAGCCCCAATTCCTAAAGGATCTGAATTTTTACAAGAATATGTATCTAGATTGAAACAAAATAATCAAGATATCTTTAAGTATGTGAAAGGATTTAGATACTTGGTCCAAGACAAACCGAAGGGAACTATGACTCAAGATTTATTTGTTGACAGTTTGAAATGGTTGGATCAAAATGGGTTTGTGTTTGATTGGGGTATTGATTTAAGAAATGGGGGTTTCTGGCAATTTGATGAAACGATAAAAGTTTTTGAACAAGTCCCCAATTTAACTTACATCATTAATCATCTTACCAAACCTTCCTATAATGATAATGATCTCAAACGGTGGGCGATGTACATGCATAAAATATATGAATTAACCCCGAACTCATTTATGAAGTTGTCAGGAGGTTTTAGTGAATTGCCGAATGAAATTTTGGGTGATTTACCCCTATGTGCAGATCGTATATTCCCGTGGTTCAAAGTCTGCTTTGATTTGTGGGGGGTAGATCGCTTACTCTGGGCTAGTAATTGGCCTGTGTGTGCGATGTTTGTGGGATCGAATCTTGTGTCGAAGTGGTTTGATATTACTGAGATTTTGTTTGATAGATTAGGACTTAGTAACGACGACAAAGAAAAAATTTATTGGAAAAATTGTGTTAGGGCGTACAATATGCTTTAGCTATGCAATATACTATAATTAATGTGATATACTGAAAAGTCTATTCACGAGCTATGTCTATTCAATAATATAGAAAGAGTTAATTCTGATCACAGCGTGTATTCCTTGACTTCTAGCGCCTCGCCTTGTTCTTTGAAGGATGATCTGAGTCATCATTCGTTCTATTATTGAGACACATAGACAAAATCCCCCACCAAAATTTAATCTACTTTCTGACTAACGCGAACCTGTAAGCCTCCATATAATTCGCATAATTGTTCAGCCCTGAACTGGCGCACCCCACCAAAATTTGTGTACAGGCTTGCCTGTCGATACTTCGGCATGGCCAAAACCTTTGATGGGCTGTATAGAGTGTTGAACAGAGATTTGATTCAACCTAAAGAAACTAGATTTGGTTTGCATTTGTTCACTCAGATGTATAGAAACTCCTAAATCCCCCACCAAAATCAATCTACATCTTAACTCATTTTGATGAGTATATGCATCTAATCTGCACTTGCAGTAAATTGCGGGGTCATCATCAAAAAACCATTCGCATTTCCTATAAAAACTGCTTTTTATCCTGCATACAAATTCGAATATACTCCGAAACTGGGGAAACAAACATAACCATGCACAACTGCAAAAAAGAACGGAATATGAAGTATATAAGATTAGTGAATTCCTGAGTTTTATCCTAAGATTTTTATAATCGCTTTCTATAACATCTTGTTAAGTTTTTTTAAATATGGTCAAGTCTAATTCAGATTCTAGCTCCAGTCATTCAGATATGATATTAAAAGCAGATGTACAACATGTCGAACAAACTTCTGTGGCTCTGTTTGAAAATAAAGAAATTGGAGATGAATTTGACTCGAAAAATATTGATGATCAAGTGTTGAACTATATTCAGGAGCATGCTGTTGAAATAGACGAAGAAACAAATCGGAGATTACTTCGTAAGATTAATTTAAGGATTCTTCCATTTATGGTTGGGACTTATTTCTTACAGGCTTTAGATAAAGGTACTTTGGCATTTGCTTCCATTATGGGTATTAGGGACAATTTATCAGATCCTGGTACTCAATATCCATGGTTAACGACGGGGTTGTTTTTAGCAATTTTGGTTATGGAATTACCCACAAATATTATAATTCAGAAGGTACCAGTAGCAAAGTATGTTTCTATTAATATTATACTTTGGGGTGTCGTTCTTGCATGCCATGCTTTGGGTAAGAACTTTGCAGTTTTATTAACTGTAAGAACGTTACTTGGAGTATTTGAATGTACCTGTCAGCCTGCATTTTTACTTATGAGTTCTATGTGGTATAAAAGAGAGGAGCAAGCTTTGATTGTTGCTTTATGGTATATGATGAATGGAGGACAGCAAATTGTAGGTGGACTACTTTCTTACTGTTTTACTTTGATTCAAGGAGCAGCTTTGAAAAATTGGGAAATCTTATTTTTAACTTATGGATGTATTACTGTCGTATGGGGTATTGTTATGTTTTTTTATACTCCTGATTCCCCCATGTCAGCCAAATGTTTTACTGAAGACGAAAAAAGGTTGATGGTTGAAAGAGTAAGAGGAAACCAAACGGGATTACAAAACAGGAAATTGAAAAAGGAGCACGTTATTGAAGCTATCAAGGATCCTCAGACTTATGCCTTCTTTTTCATCCAAGTTTTAACGTCATTGCCAACATCAGGTTTAGGTGCCTTTGCCAATATTATCATTTCCTCCTTTGGTTTCACAGTTTTACAAACCCAATTATTAGCTATGGTATTGGGAGCTTATTTGATCTTTTTGTTGTTATTTTCTGCTTGGTTGTCTAAGAGATTTAAACAGAATGTGTTCTTTATGATTTGCTTTGTGATACCTTCCATTGTTGGAACTGTTGTGTTGATGACAGTAACCTACGAAGAATACCCATTAGGTTCCTACCAACGTAGAATGAGAAGTGGTGTCTTGTTATTCTGCTATTATTTAACCTTGTCATTTTGGGGGGTTGCCAACTTGGGCCTTTCTCTTTTATCAAGAAACGTTGCTGGTCAATCGAAGAAGTCTTTTGTTACTGCCACCAATTTTGTAGGGTGGGCTGTTGGGAATATTGTTGGTCCCCAAGTGTTTTTAGCCCAAGATGCCCCAAGATATTTGACTGCTTTTGGGGTTCATATGGGTTGTTATGCCGCTTTAATTCTTCTTTTAATTGCTTTAAGACTTTGGTTGATGAAAGAAAATAGAAGAAAGGATAAGTTGATTGAAAGTGGCCAAGTTAAACTCGATGTTAATTTAAAACATGCTTTTGATGATTTGACAGATCAAGAAAACATTAATTTCAGATATGATTATTGAGAGTTTGTATATTAATGCTATGTGAATGAGTTGAACTTGTGTAATCTGAAATATTCTCTGTCATCTTCAGATATTGACCGTGAGTAGAGTTAATCAAGGCGTGTGTAGTTTAAACTTTTGTTACCAACAAAAGAATTACTTAAAAAACTAGCCTACATTTCTGTATCAATATGTATTTCAATTATCTATAAATATCAATTATCACCAAATGACATATATATCATCTTCTGATAGTAAAATGCTCTAAATGTATAACTTGGAATATTCGACTAACGCCATTATTCCCATAGCTTGACCATAGGGCATCAGGGTCAAAGGAATATCTCTGTAAAACTGTAAATCATCACCCATTCCTGTACCAAAAGAAGTGTTTAGCAACTCTCCATCTTCACTTATTTGACTAATTACCCCTTTTATGGCCTTAATAGCAAAAGACTTATATTTTGGATCCAAATATTTCTTTCGGATACCTTTCAAAATTCCATAAGCAAACCCAGCAGTTGCCGAAGACTCTAAATAAGATGATTCGTCATCCAACAATGTATGCCATAACCCAGTTTTGGTATCTTGATATTCTACTAATTTGATCACCTGTCTTTCTAGGGTTTCAATCAAAAACTCTCTTAGGAAATCACCCGGTTTCAAATTCAACAATTCAATAAACTCTGGTATAACAATTGTAATCCATGAGTTTCCTCTGGCCCAAAATGCATTGGCATAATTGTGGTTGCCCTCAAAAGTGTATCCATGGTACCATAACCCAGTTTTGTGGTCACAAAGATACTTTATATGCAAAAGCATTTGCTTCTTTGCTTCCTCAACATAATTTGGGCGGTTCAATATTAAACCTATTTTTGCTAATGGCATTACCGTCATCATTAACGTATCATCCCATAACTGTTGATAGTTATCAGTCAAGTAAGTTGCATGTTGAAATCCTCCACATTTAGTCTTTGGTAAATCATACATGGCCCATTCGGCCCAGGCATCCAAATATGGAACATACCTTTGGTTATTAAATCTTTCGTATAAATAAGCTAAACATAAAAACACTGACATAGTATTAATGTTTTTGGATGTTGTTCCTTCAGCACCAAATGCTTGAACGTCGAACCAATGAGTCATATGCTTTAAAACTTGTTCATCTCCAGTCAACTCATAATAATGCCACATACCATAAAGTCCTATTCCATGAGTCCATTCCCAACCTGTGATCCACCCCTTTGTATCAATGACTCTTCCATCAGGAATCGTCATTAAAAATTTTCCTGTTTCATCTTTAATATTAACCAAATTTTGAATTAATTTGTTGACCAATTGATCTATGTCCTTAGCTGATAAATTGTTAATCTTTAGTGTCATATCAAATCATTGGAAATGACAGATTATTCATCTTTTATAAGCTGCTCATCTAATTCCCCCACTTACCCCAGACAATTCTCGTCGCAATAAATTACCGAAACGTTCACCCACCATAAAATGTACCTAATTAGGTAATATATTATGCGCGTATGCAACCCAAGCACATTTTTCTCAGAAACTGAAATCCGGTGGGGGATTTATTTCCGAGATACCTTAAACAGTGCGTAAAAAATAGCGTATATTCAATAATAAAAAATAAATTGTCTACTCTAAAGTTCAATTTTATTTTCAATATCAGTGATTTCTTGAATAAAGTTGTTCAATTCTTCCCAGCCACCGGTTATGTCTTTGTTGAGAGGTACCCTTCCTAAATACGTTTCACCAAAGCCTGTAGCCTCCTTAATAATTCTTTTAATACCTATAACCCCATATTTCTCCACTGTTTTCTCGCCTCTAATTATGGCTAATTGTAATCTTTGAGCTTGGCTGTAGTCTCCGTTATCAAAAGCATCTATTAATTTGGTATAAATTCTGGGAAATGCGCCACTGATGGCATCTACAGTCCCTTTAAATCCAACAGAAAGTGCCGGTAATAATAAAGGGCCCAAACCTGTTAAACAAGTGAAATCCTTAATCTCTTTATCAAGGGAAACCTCACTATAACTAACAACATCAGCATGGGAGAATTTTATACCAACAATATTTTTATGTGCTGCCAAGGTCTTGATACTTTTAGGAGTAACTGACACACCATTACATACTCCAGGATAAACATATAGCAATATCGGAAGCGATGATTTATCAGCAATAGCAGTGTACCAATCAACTAAGGCTTCTTGTGTAATGGAAGAACCGAAATAACATGAAGGTAAAACTAACGCATAATTTGCACCACTTTTTGCAACTGATTTGATTTCTTCAAAAGCTTCCTCCAAGCTGTTCTGAGCAATCCCAGCCAAAATAGGAAAATCTGGCACTTTATCGTGAATGGCTTTTACTATTTCTGCCCTTTCAGTTCTTGTTAAGTGGGCATTTTCCCCCGTGCTTCCCAAAAGGGTAATACCTTTAATGCCATTATCTTTCAAGAATTGAGCATGGGCAATTTGGGTGGGCAAATCAATAGTCTGTAAATCTTTCTTAAAAAATGTTGGTACTGGAGTATATACACCTGGTTCTAAACTCATTTTTCCAATGATCTAGTGGCATCTCCGAATATTTATACCCAACAACCATCTCGGATCGTCATTAACGCGGCTTCTCAATATCCACTCTACGACTGGGTGTACTGGCTTTCAATACTGGATCTCAAAAAAATTTTGTGGGGTTGGAACTTTTTTTAATATCTATCTATGAAAGAAATCTTGGATGCTAAAATCAATAAGGTTACAATAACTAAGGTGTCCAAATCTTGTGACCACTGTAAGTTGAAGAAGGTCAAGTGTGACCAGGCTAGGCCCATATGTCAAAATTGCAGCAAGTATGAGGTATCATGCATTTATAGTGTCATGAAGAAACCTGGACTTAAAACAGGTTACGGTCAACATGTTTTTGAAAAAATCAATTTGCTTAATAACTTGGTTGATATGAATAAAAAACAACAAGAATCTGATGTGGAAATAATAAGCCAAAGGTTGAAATATCTTGAACAGCGATTAGAGGTTGTTGAACGCAGAACAACTGATGATGCAAGTGCGTTGATAACTTCTAATCCACTTCAAACATTTACTAGGTCCGAATCTTTCACGGATCCAGGGTCGTTCAGGGAAGTAATGCCCGACTCTTTAAGACATAGTAGTGATATGTCCGTTAATGGATCGCTCAAAACTAGAATTGGTTCAATGAGATCAGAAATTGTACGATCGAATCATATACCCATTAAAACCGAAAATGAAATAAATAATCGGCCAAATAGTGAAGGGTTGCCACCGGACGATCAGGTCTTGGCCTTAGTAGAGATTTATTTCAAATACGTCAACCCTATTTTCCCGGTGCTTCATTATGAGTTGGATTATCCCAAGTTAATAAAAAAACTAAATTTATCCAATGTTTTATTGGTAGCTGTTCTTCTTAATGCTTTGAAATTTAGTGGTACCATTATCTCTCCTGATTCACACGAATTTTGGTACAATTCATTATTGAAAACTATTATATCTTCGTGTTATGCTATCAAAAACATCGAAGAGTTAAGGCTGGTAACCTTAGCAGCTTTTTCATTATATGGAAGATCAAAGAATCATGAGGCCTGGAGTTTGATATCTTTGGCAGTAGGTGGATGTCTTCATTTAGGTATCACTAAAGATCCTACGAACGCCGATTTATTAGAAGAAGAAAATAATGACCTTATAGTTGAAGACGATTGGCAAGTGTGGAGTAAAAACGAATCCCTTAGAGTGTTACTTTGGGAGATTTACAAACTCGATCGTTTATCAAGTATAAGTAGTCATTTTATATGTAAACTTCCCGAAAACGAACTCACCTGTTTTTTGCCAATAAGAGCTGATTTGTGGAGAACCAAGAGCCTATTTGACGGAAAAATGATAGAAAAAGAACTAGGTCAAAACAAAACATTAAAAGGTGATAACAAACAACTGAACCCTAATCTTTACGGAAGTAATTGTTATATAATAGAGGTAATTAATCTTATGGAGGAATGTCTGAGCTTTCGAAAGACACCGATGGATATAAAAGATATGAAAGGTTTACTAGCATGGCAACTCACCAGTTACAACTTTGAGATTCGTATAACTGCATGGAAAAACTCCTTGCCTGAGTACGTAAGTGATTTTCTACAAAATGCCAATATTCCTTTTACTCCAAGCGTAGAGGATATCATTCTTTTTACACTTTACCATACATTAATCCTTAGATTGCACTCGCCAGTAGCTTTTTCAAAGTTCCTGGATATACATCCAATACCAGCTCAAACGTCCAAAGGAATTTGCCTTCAATCTGCCAATTCCATACTCGAATTATCCAAAGCTCTTTCTTCATTATTTGATCTAGAAGAAGAAGAAGTGTATGGGTTGTTTGGACCCTACTATGCCTTTTCAGTTTGGGTTTGTGGAAGGATATTCTTAGTGAATGCCATATGTAATAGAGGTCAGTTGGATGAAAACTTTGAACAGTGTATTTCTATATTGAAGAAAATGGGTGTGCAGTGGGAATGTGCCACTAAATTTGCCGATATTCTTGAGTTCTTCCAAGATGATACGCTGTCTCTAGATGGACATAGTGTGAATGGTACAGGAGAATCAGGAATTGGGCTGGGAAGCCAATATAGTGAAGATGCCAAGTTGATAGCAGACTTAAAATTGAATGCTACCTCTTTAGATACTCTTTTATCCAGAAAGATCAACAAGTTCAAGGCAGCCACTACCTTTGATGATGATTTGTTAGTGTTTGACTGGTTTAAATTGCCTTTAAATCAGTCATTTTTGCCGGATAGTACCTGAAGTATATGAAAAGTTTAATTATAAATGTATATTAGTGGGCACAATTGCATATATTTAATCCTAAACAGTTTACTTTGCCAGAGTTTGCAAGACTTGATTATTTCTTTAAATGCCTTTTTTCTTCATCGGAATAAAACACCCTTTCAGGATCAGGGTTAAATAAAGAATCACCTTCTATCAATTGGATTTTTGGATTGATTTCTAACCCAAACCCAGGCTTGTCTAAAATAGTAGTGTCAAGGTATCCTTTAACAGGGACAGGCTCATTGGTGAAAAGATTACCAAACACTGGCAAAACACTTTTTGAGTCAGGTGAGTTGGCTAAATATTCATGAAAAGGGGTATTTGGTTGGGAAATAACAAAATGATACGAATAAGGACCTGAAGCGTGAGGCACAACTGGAATATCATAGGCAGCTGCATGATGAGCAATTCTAAGGATTTCAGTCAAACCTCCAACCCACATAATATCGGGTTGAAGAATATCCAAGTTGCGGCCCTCAATCAACTTTCTAAAACCGTACCTTGTGTATTCATGTTCACCGGTAGTCCACTTCATTCGTGGATGTGCCCTTTTCAATAAAGCATATCCCTCAATATCATCAGGATGTAACGTTTCTTCAAACCAATTAATATTTAAATCGTGAGTAGCATCAGCTAACTGTATTGCATATTGGACATTTAATGACATGTAACAGTCTACCATTAATGGAAAATCAGGGCCCACTGCCTCACGATGTTTCTTTAAGAATTCAACGTTTTTTCTTAATCCTTCAAATCCTTCATCTGGTCCATATGGAAGAGCAACCTTACCACCCCAGAATCCCATCTCTTTAGCTGCTTTAGGGTCACATCCGGTACAGTAAAAATCCAATCTGTCTCTTGTAGCACCGCCAATCATTTTATAAACTGGTTCATTTCTGATCTTACCTAACAAATCCCATAAGGCTAAATCAATGACACTGATGACAGCAATTGGCAATCCTTTTCTACCATAGTACATGGAGGCCCTAAACATTTTATCCCAAATAACATTCAAGTTTCTTGGATCTTCATTTTCCAAGAATCTCCAAAAATGGTTTTTAACTAACCAACATCCTGGTACTCCTCCAAACCCAGTAGAAAATCCCTTGGAACCATCAGATGCAATAATCTCAACACAGAATGAACCAAGGACGTTAATACCCCAGCTAGTTCTGTTTTTTCTATAATCAGGGAACTTTGTCATGGGGGTAGAAATTTTACTGTCAATTAACCAATGACCACTTTCGACATCGTGGTAATCTCCTCCACTTCCTTTTTCTTTAACAATGTAAGTTTTTATGTCAACAATCTTAGGAAACTCTGCCATTTTTCTATAGTATTCTCCAAAATTTTAAGTGGTCATATTCTTGTTATATAAGAAATTCGCCGCATAAACATCTTACCCCACGAAAAGTTTCTCGACCAATCTTTCATCCGGACTGCATGCACAAAAATCCCCCACCATGCAGTCTGAACATTTTGAATTTTCTCCCAAGTCCTTTAATAATTACCATGCTGTTACTAGAAGGTAAGGTAGCTATTATTACTGGAGGTGTTACCGGAATTGGAAAACTGATTGCGTTAGGACTAGTGAAAAATGGGGCAAAAATTTGTGTTAATCATTTACCTACGGAGGATCAAATCAAATTAGCGAAAGATATGGAAACAGAAGTCGGTAGTGATAAGTTTCTTTCCGTGCCGGGGGATATATCCAAACCTCAAACCAGCCAAATAATCGTTGAAAAAACTGTTGAAAAGTTTGGGGAAGTAAATGTGTTGGTGTCAAACGCAGGAATTTGTGAATTCAAAGATTTCTTAGAAACTGACCCTGAAACATATACAAGAACAGTTGAAATTAATTTGAATGGGAGTTTTTTTATTGTGCAGGCCGTTGGACGACAAATGAAACAACAAGGTAAGGGCGGTAGTATTATAGCTATCAGTAGTATATCGGCGTTGGTAGGAGGAGGCAGACAGGTGCATTATACCCCTACAAAGGCGGGAATTTTATCATTAATGCAATCTACTGCTTGTGCTTTAGGACCTTATGGTATCAGATGTAATGCGTTACTTCCTGGAACGATTCGGACCCAATTGAATGAACAAGACATGGCTGACGAGGAAAAGAGAACTTATATGGAAGGGAGAGTTCCATTAAGACGGTTAGGTAAAACAGATGATTTAGCTGGACCAGCTGTTTTCTTGGCTAGTGATTTATCTAGTTATGTGAACGGAGCTCAATTATTAGTTGATGGAGGATTATTTGTCAATTTACAATAATAAGATCAAGTCAAAAAGTTTTCTCTAGTATAAATAGTGCCAATATAGAATATAAAATCATTAATATACTACTCTTTTTTACAGCCCTTGGAAATATTCAAATTATAAGCTCAATTCGCAAGTGAATAAATCTCAGATTGGCTTCACTCAAGCACCACCAACTCCAGCTATGTAAGCCAAACTCCAAGTCTTTGACATCCCATTATCAATTTGAGCATCATTCCAATCATTCCTGGTAAACCACTTCCAAGATGCCTTGGGGTCAAACAATGCCAAATTCAACATTAATATCCCCTTCCATCCGTCAGGAATCCTATCAACATATTTACCAAGAATTTGTACCCACTCTTCCTGAACAAACTTTTCTAGCCTGATATAAGAAGAAATAGGAGTTATAGGAAGCATATGAATGCCATGGATCCATTCATTCGCAACTGAACCTCTACCAAAATAAGTTGCAAAGTCTACTTTATTTTCAAATGTGATTCCAGCTACTTTATTACCAATAATCTGTGGTGGTTGAACTTTGTTGTCATCGCTGAAAAGCATATACATGTTCATAGCTCTTCTCATTATAGCAAGCATCAAGTTTGCTCTGGCCTCCATGTTCTTGTCCTCAGTTACCTTTGCATATAACTTCATTCCATACGCAAAATGGTAATCTTCTGAAGAAGATTCTTCATCTTTCCCGTCTCCAGAAGCAAAGATCCCGTGAGCAAATGAATGTCCATTAAAAAAATCAAACGATCTCCACTCGGGAAAGAAAGGATCCTTTCTGGAAGGATTAGCAACATCCCTGATAAGCAAAGAAACATATTCTTTAACATTGGAGTTTTTAAACCAGTTACCCAGGTTAAAGGATTGATCAACAAATGCTACCATCGCGATAGCATGAATGTGATAACCATTATGAAAATGGTGATCGTTGTAATTAGCATTACCGAAGTCAGCACCAGGATCAGCTGAAGAAATCAATCCTTTCCATGTAGTGTCATAAATTAAAGGAAATATTTGTTGATTTGAGCTGAATATTTCAATAGCTTTTGTAATTTTAGGGAAAATTTTCCCAGTCAACTCAGGATCCTTTAGTATAAAATGGCATACATATGTAATGTACGCAAACTTATCAAGGATTTTGCCTGACGTATACATAGAGTCAATGTTTGCCATGCCAACCACATCTTGTTCCACTTCTTTTTGAGCAGCCTCCTTGATCTGGCTCAATGCTTCCTTCAGATACTCTGCTTTCCCTTTAAAAGTATTTACACTTGACCAAGGCTCCCAATTTATGTCAATGGGCAAATTTGGCTCCTCCATTACCAATACATTAGTGTTATAAGCCCTCATGATCCCTTTGGTGGTTGAAGATAATGCTAATTGAGTAAAAGTACTCTTGGTAGAATCATCTAACACTTCTTGGTGATGTGGCAAGCACCAAATTATTGTTTTGCCTGACTTTGACTTTCCTTCCGTGGCATAATTAAAATAATATTTACAACTCTTGCCATTTTTGGAACTTAGATTTGCAGCTAAATTACATGACCTAACGTACAACCCTGCAGAATTATCATAATATTCTGATTCTCCACGACAAAATTGAACCATAACATTTTGAGCTTTCTTATTACCTAAAATTCTTGAATCCTTCAAGGAGAATTCAACCGAAGAATCATTACAATACATGGACCAGACCACCTGGTTAAACAATTGCACTCTGTACTTAGTGATATTACCAATGGATCCAACTTTCAGAAAATTTTGTACTCCGACTTGTGAAGCTATTATAGGAGTAATATTGTTATATATTGCAGTAATAAATCCCATGCCTTGAACTAATGGGAAAGTTATGTTAGTATTAGAATCACTACCCATTAAAATTTTTGCAGTTACTGACATTTTGGCGTGATTTGACAATTTTAAACTTATGTTGCTTTCATTGAAGTTTTCTCCACTAAAAACAAATGACTTTATCTTTGGCGGGTTGAAATAGAACTGCGCCGGTTTTGTATTTGGATCAGGTCCAAAGACTTTCTGAGAGTCTTCGGTTTGATTAAATGCAAACCCAACGTCTTGTCCTTTGTCTTTAGTTAACCAAAGAGAATAAGGTTGTGTCCAAATTGGGAAGGTCTGGTCTTCCAAAGCCAAGTTATTATAGAAATTGTTTGTTTGTATGGGCGCATCGCTAGGACCACAATCACATCCAACTGGAAGTTGGTGATGAGAAGATCTTTTAAAAATCGATGATGGTGCATCTGTTGATATTGGTTCATCCATAATATCTTCATTCTTAGAGAAAACCTTTTGAGAATCGTTGCCTTTAGAGGGCAATTCAGCCTTGGGCCTGCTATATTGTTTTTCTGGTTTTGTAAACGAATTTTCCACCTTCTTTAGGGCATTTTTAAGGTCAGAAAATCCCATATTTCTGATAATATCCTAAACGAGCGTGCACTGCAAACTATGCGGGTATTAACTATGCGACATTATGTACAACGAAATTGTAGTTGATGATAGATTAACTCAGAAAGCGAAAAATTAAAGCAAATGTAGATTTCATTGTGAAGAGGGTAATTCCACCTAACAAATTCAAACTGCTGATTTCTAAGTCAGTAGCTCTACGTTAGAAGCACTGTGTCTGATAAAGCGGAATTCAAGTGCGGAAAATAAGCGGCTCATATAAGATAAAAGAGTTAAATTGTAATCTTCCAACTGTAATGAAGATTTTATACTTTTTGAACGTTATTGCGCTTGCGTACGCAGAGTTTCATTCTAATCCTTTAAAAGAAAATGAAATTGAGTATAATAAAATGAAACCTCCAACTTTGGAAGATATCTGGGGACAATATTGGCCATTCCAGGGTGTTAATTCTTTTGCTCATCTTGACTATCATAAATGCTTAATTGAAGAAGACGTTCAATTTGATATTGCACTTATAGGGGTTCCGTTTGATACTGCTGTGTCATATAGGCCAGGAGCGAGATTTGGTCCTAGAGCGATTAGGGCTGCTTCCCAAAGACAGACGTCACTTCGTGGGTTCAACCAAAGGGCTATGTTGAATCCTTATGACAGTTGGGCAAAGATCATTGATTGTGATGATATACCTGTCACTCCTATGGATAATAATTTAGCTTTTAAGCAAATGACTGCAGCATTCGAAGAGTTAATATTAAGAAGGAACGCAACTGCTTCCAAAGCCCCCCCTAGATTTGTAGCTATGGGAGGAGATCATTCAGTTTTATTGCCACACTTACGAGCCTTGAACAAGGTTTATGGGAAATTAAACGTCATTCATTTTGATGCTCATTTAGATACATGGGGTCCCTCGGGGTATCCATCATTTTGGCATTCTGACCAGTCTGAATTGAATCATGGATCTTTTTTGTGGAAGGCCAATCAAGAAGGATTGATATCGACTAATAACATACATCTCGGATTAAGAACTAAATTGTCAGGTATTGAGGATTATAAGGATGATGATGCTCAACATTGGACGAGAGTATATGCTGACGATATCTGGGTGGAAGGTGTTAAATATGTTATAAATCAAATCTTGGAAACTGTGCCAAAGGATTCGCCAACTTACATTTCAGTAGACATTGACGTGTTGGATCCTGGATTTGGTCTGGGTACTGGAACTCAGGAACCTGGTGGTTGGTTACCAAGAGAATTGATTTACGTTCTTAGAGCTATTGATGGATTAAATATTGTTGGGGCAGATATAGTGGAAGTTTCTCCAGCTTTTGATAATGCCGAGATAACTGCCACAAATGGGGCCCAAGTTGCGTATGAGATCATCACAAGTATGGTAAAAAAAGGTGATACTTCTCATTTGGTTAAAGAAATGATTGACAACCCATCTATTGATATCAATAATGTTTTACCCAAACAAAAGCAGACATTTTTTAATTATTAATGTTCCTAAAATAAGGTTAACCACAAATAGATACGTGAGAAGAAATATATCGTATTACGTGTTATACGCGTGATAAAGCCATTCTATTTGATACCTGGTCTCTTTTCTTTGTACTACTGTATCCGATATATTCTTTTTTAATTATTTTTATTTTTTTCATAAGTTTGACTTTTTACCAGAATTTGAATTTTTGTGTAAATGTTGCAATTTTTGAAAGTTAAAGTAAAATAAAATTAATACCCTCCAAAAAATCCTTTAAAACAGTTCTTGCAATTAATAGGAAATAAAATTAACAGAGTAAATATGAAATTACACTATACAGAGACTATTTAATGGAATTTAATCCATAGTTATTTATAGAGATATTGATATTTGAGCTATCAATGTTTGAGTTACAACTTTTATCAAAGATATCGGAATTAATCATTTGTCAGAATCCGGCAATATTAAAAGTTAAAGTTTTGGGGAACAGAACCATCCATACCAAATCCAAATGCTTCCCCGTAATTTTGTGGTGCCAACATACTATCGTCAGCTTGTTCTTCGTCATCTGAAAAGTATTTTTCAATTATACCGTATGCTTTTTGATAAATTTTTTCATTTTCGTTAGATTGACATTCAAAGATCTTTTCCATACCGCCAGCTTCTTCAATAAATAAGGCATACTCATTAACATTCGTACCTCTGGCTTCTTTATCCATTTCACCCATCTTAAGAATGTTTTCCAAAGAATCTAAAGTGACTTCAATTATTTTAGTATCAGCTACTGCTAACAAATCGCACAAAGGTTTTATACAGCCTTGATTAACCAAATATTTAATTTGTTCAGGTTTCGTCAAAGCCCCCGACGAAGCATTAGATATAGCCCAACAAGCTTCCTTCTTTGTTTTATAATCACCATGCAGAAGTAATCTGAGTACTTGGGGTATTAAGTTTGAATCAATTACAGCTTGGATTTGTTCAGTATTTCCTGCAGTTATATTTGATATGGTCCAACATGCTTCCTTACGAATAGTTTCTTTTGGACTATTTAGTAACGGACCAAGTGCTTGTAATGCACCAGCATTAATAACAACTTGAGTTTGTAAATCATTACCAGTAACAATATTTCCGATAGATCTTAAAGCTGGTGTTTGAACTAGAGTGGATTCGTGACCTAACAATTCCACTAATCTCATTGGAATTCTAGCATCAACTACAGCTTGAATTGCTTCATTTGTGCCATCACTTAAATATGATACCGCCCAACAAGCATCAATTAATGTTTCTGTATCAGTAGAGTAAATTAATTTAGCTAAAGTAGGTATAGCTAATGACACTACGGACCAATCCGGCTGAGGATTTCTGCCCCTACACAAGTTTGATAAGGTCCAGGTTGCAGTACGGACCAAAGACATTTTTGTGGAATTAAATAAATTCAACACAGGTTCCATTGCTCCACAGCCAAGAACAAAGTCTCTGTAATGTGTTGAATCACCTGCTACATTACCTAATGCCCAAATGGCCTGTTCTTTAACTTCGATACTTTGAGAATTTAATAAATTAACAAATAGTGGGACTGCACCAGCTTCGACAACAACTCTAGTTTGTTCAGAATTTCCGGAAGCAATATTAGTCAAAGCCCATGCAGCCTCCAACTGTAACATATCAGTATGCGAATCTTTCATGAACTCAACTAAAGTTGGGATTACACCACTTTGAATAACAGCATTGATCGGTGGGTTATGTTCTCTTGATAATATTTGACGGAATTTGACTGTAGCATTGATTTGATTGTCAACATCAGGCGATTGGATCATTTCTACCATTTTGGGTAAATCTTGCAAGACACTGCTGTAAAATTGAGAATCTTCATGAGATTGTAATCCAAAATCTTCTTCATCTTCTGAATCATTGTTAGTCACTTCATTATTAAAGTTTCTTCTTTTTGCTAATGCTTCATCCCTCTTCTGTTTTCTGATATCGACCTGATGGGTTTCTCTTCTTCTTCTTAATTCCTCACTTTGAAATCTCCCCTTATTTTTGAACGTGGTACGACGATACTCAGGTACAAATCTATTAGTAGCATCGGAATCCATGATTGGGGTCACGGCTGGTTATTTATTTTCTAAGGATATAAAATTTTTTACACTGCTCGATACTTCAAGGCGTCGCGCGCGGTAGGTCCACGTCGTATGAAGCGATAGCTGAATCCAAACATGTATAAAAGATCATTAATGTTAAATAACCTGTATAAGTCTTTATGTATTCACCAGAGGTTTTTTCACGGGTCTATAATCAATCAAATTCATAAAGCTTCCTATAAATCGGAGGATTCTAATATAGACACAGATGAGATTATATCTGAAAATAATCCATGGTCACCTACTTTATTAAATGATACTGTGAAAGTAAGACAACAAGGAACTATTTTTGACAAGAAGTTACCTTCAAACTATCGATTATCTTATCAACCACTTTATGAGGCTCCTGGAACGAAATATGTTTCATTATTGAAAAGATTAACTATTAGTTTTGGGGTGTTGGGGTGTTATGGTGCTAAGCTATTTTACGATTCACCTCATTTCGATGACATATATGCTTTAATAACGTTATCAGTGACCAATTTGCCTATTTTAGCTGTTCAATATAAATTGTCTAATTACGTGACAAGAATTTTCAGATTATACAATAAGGACAAACCACAAACGTTAGATAATTTGATAAATGATGAAAATTTAATAATTGAAAAGTTAAACTTCACTGGGGGAAAGACTTATAACACTTTAGTCAAGGTCAGTGATAATGACAGTTTAAAGCTTATTATGCCTTCAAGCAGTAAAATCCGATCATTTTTAACGCCTTACGGAAATTGGCAAGATGGGAAAGGTAACAGTATCCAGAAGTTCTATATATCTGATGATATAGGAGGGATAAAAATGGATCGGATATGGGGTATAGTTGAGAAGAACAGTGGAGTAGATAATGGAAGATTTCTTGAAGATAAAGTACATTAAGGTCATTAGATGTTGCGATATTAAGTAAAAAGAGATACTCAATTTTGAAGATGTAAATAGATATTATCACTAAGTAAGTAATGATCACTCGTTTTCATGATGCTTTTGCCTCGGGATTGGTTGATTCTCGGCCAGTCGCATTACTGAGCGATTTCGTAGTATCCTCAGCCGTATCGTTAGGACAATCATTATGGGGCTTTTCTCAACTCCTAAGCACACAACGTCAAACCATTCTAATATAGGCTCAGGTACACAGCATGAGTCATCCAGAAACAAACACAAAGAGTACAAACAAGATCCAGCATTAATTGTTAATTCCGAGAAGCATGATTTCACAGACGAAAACGTAACCAAGGAACCCAAAAAAGAAAAGAAAGTAACCAAAGTTAAAAATAAAGATAAGTTAGATCCTGAAACATCTAAGAATACTCATATAAATTCTTTATTGTATCATACGAGCGATGATACTATTGATATGTACACAAGAGAGAACAACAGCAGTGATTTATTAGGTAGAATATATTATGATGATTTTGATTCAGATTCAATTGTGTCACCTGGTTCATCGGTCACTAATACTCCTTTATTATCACCTACTATTTCTGCTGTTTCCAATGACTATTTTTCGAAAGCCAATGGTATTGGACTGGGAAGTTTTGCAAGAATACCATCCGCCACAAACATCAAGTCTTTGGGGTCATTGACAGCATCAGAAGAGAAGTTTAGGACAGGAATATCTTTTGATGTTTCTGGCGATACTACCAAGAAATCACTAACTTTGAAGGTTAAGCATCCTAAATTCAAATTTAGACGAAACAACAAAACATTTTTAACAGGATATAATAAAGACCATGAAAGTTTGAGGGCCATAAAATGGTTATTTGACGAAATCATCATACATGGTGATACAATTGTTGTGTTACAAGTATTAGATGAGAAAAAATATAGGGAAATCAATAAAAAGCAAGCTCATACAAATTTGCAAAATATTGAAGAATTGAACTCACATCACAAAAAGATTTCAATTGTGTATGAAATAGCGATCGGGAAACCTCAAAAATTACTAGAGAAGGCTATAGATGAGTTTAAACCACAAATTATGTGTATAGGCACCCATCAAGAAGAGGAACAACACAAATCCATTTTTGCAAAAACAACAATAAGCAAATTTTTTTTGCAATATGCTTTGGTACCTGTAGTAGTAGTCAAACCTACATACAGCCACATAGAAATACTAGAAAAACCCATAGATTCTATTGACTATTTTAAATCTTGGTTGATTCAAATAACCGATGGTGCTAATAAAGATAAAAAGAAAAGACCAGCTAATAGCAGAGGTAATTCTGATGATAGGGGCAGATCCTTTGAGCAGCTAAAAGTACATTTAAGTCCTACAAATTCAAGATCCAGATCGGGGTCTCCCATGGTAGTACCAGACGAGAGATCTTCTTCACAAAGAAGACATAGATTATCTAAATTATTTCACGAGCGATGATAAGAAAACGCAGCCAGGTTTTTAGTTGCGCGCATGGCAAGCAAAACCTACAAGCAATTGCAATATGGTTAAAAGATTAGTAATAAAGGTATCAAACGATTATGATAGTAAGTTTGAATATATACCTGTAAATACTCTTGTTCCCGTAAGTATCGAAAGTGAAATAGGAAAATTTGAATTGATTATAAACATAAAGAATTTTGATGGGTCCCAATTCCATAGAGCAAACAGTTTGTACAATTTGGGTGACGATAAATATCTAGATGGAAAAGACTTTGCAGATTCTAGAAATGAGTATCTGCAAGCTAATTTGTCATTTGAAGTTAATTTCCAGCCCAAGTTTCCTATTAAGGGAGACGAATTAATATTTGGTAATGAGTTCACAACTTCTTTGAAAGAATACGTTCCAACTAGCTTGTTATCCAGTGGATTGAAAATATTCAACTGGTTTATAAACAATACCGTGAAAGGGGATATTTACAACCAAAATCCGTACTTGTATGGCCCAATACTAAATAGTTGCACATATATGTCAATAACAGACCAAATTCCTTTCAAATATAGTACTGTGGATAGTAGCAAGCAAAAATTACCAGAGAATTTGAATGAAAACACCGATAACATTGTAAAAATCCCATGCTTATCGCTAGATAGAAAAAAGTTTTTCAATAAGTTATCGAATTGTGAGAATTTTGTGTTTTTGGATTCAAGTGTCTATAAATTGAAATTTGATACAAACTTGATCAAGTTACAAGATTCAAATTATGCCGTTAGTTTACCAACTTACAAAAACAAGACGCTAGATATCAATGTTTCGAAATATGCTGACGATAAATTAAATAATTTCAATTGGATCATTAAATGCGGAGGCTATGATGGTGTAGGTAGTGGAAAAATTGGCTTAGTTGTCAACTTTGCTTTGATTGATGAGCTTTAGACTTTTAGATAAAGAATAGATAAATTAGTGCCTTACCCAATAATTTTATCAAGTTAATGTGCGCGACCAATGGCCGTGAGAATAATTCTATCATGTCAACTTCGATTGTTCGTACTATAAAGAACATTTACTCGTCAGGTCTTAAGAGAGCCGCCTGGCAAATAGCCTTCCTCAACGATACCAAAAGAGGTAAGTTAATAGGTACTGACGATTACGGTAACAAATATTATGAAACAGATGTTCCGGAAGAAATTCATTTAAGGACTAGATGGGTAGAATATGATGCCACATTTCTGAATATTGATATTTCTAAGGCTGAGCCCGGATGGCATTATTGGTTAGGTTATGGTACAAATACCCCACCAAATAAGTTACCTCAGGATCAACAATCAGTAAGGGCTTATCCATTACCAAGTCAACATAAAGCTAACCTAACAGGAACTAGAGGGGCTTATGTTCCATACAATACCGCAAAGCCAAAGCATGAGAATTGGAATCCTGTAGTAGCTGAAAGACAGTAAGAATCTTCTTTAATATGGGAAAATTCTTACGTAATTGTTAACTAATGAATTAAAATTTAGTCGAATAAGGGTGTGTGACGTTACAGCAAACTGATTTAATAATTTAATAGAATCATGTTGACAAGGTTAAAGGTTGGATGAAATAAGGCTGAACCCCATGTTTATTTACATATATTAAAAAAATCTGCATATACTTTTCATTGATTTTCCAGTACTCTAAGTTAACAATTGCATATTAATGGTTTTTTCATAGACTTTTGAGCTTCAAAGCACTATTCGTAAACACTTTCCCACATTTTTGGTTTCTCCTTAAAAAATCTCTACTGACACAATTAATCTTGGATATTACTACGTCATTGATTCAAGAGTACGTATCTAGTTTATAGTTCATAGCACCTAACAACCTTTATGGGTACAGACGAGAACAATGGTCAATTCTTGTTGTTAGTAGATGAATCTAGCATAGGAACCACTGCTCAAGTTAAAGATAAAAGTAGTGTCATTAACCACAGGGCTTATAATGCCTGAAGAATCCTAAAAGCTTCCAATTTTTATATTCAGACAAAGAAGTCCGATAATGATAGAGGTGGGACCATATAACTTGGGGCTTATCGTGGATTTACACAATTACAACAGTGTTTCAAGTTCCAGCTAGGTGAATAAAGGTATTACGTTATTTTCCCTCAGACTGTCAACCATGACAGCAACTTTTATTACTTTAGGTTTTTCGATTAATATTGCTTTGGGGGTTTCCCTCGAAAGTGGTGGTATCATTATTACTTCGATCAAATTTAGGATTCGCGCGTATTTCACTTTTCATTGCCACAAATACTGTAGCACCACTATCAAACGCTGCAAACAATAATAATAAAACTCTTAAGGAAACGCTACAAAATTAGCGATAACAATGTTAATAAACCCAAATAATAACACGAATCTCACTGAATCTCAGTGCTCATAAAAATTTTCACGCATGTCTGATATTTTGAATTTGCATATCAAGTTTTTATATTCTGACCCAAATTTTGACATTAATGATTATGATCCTGATGATATAGAGAAATATGATTATTCTTTGATCCTTTATTCCTATATAGGATCATGTTCACTGCCGGAATTTGCAGAAAAAATTAGAGATATAGGTATATTTGATAAAGAGTTAAATTGTTATCCACACTTGAACTTTGGTAAGGATTTTGACGTTGATAATTTTGGTCATTTTTATATTTTATTCAATAGAGATAATTTAAGTAAATTTGTTGAAGACGGTAAATATGTTGATGATAAATTCAAAAATATATTATCGTTTTACTTCACGTTTTATAAACGACAAGATTTATTTGATAAACTTAAGTTGGAATATATATGTTTAGAAACTTGGGGATTAATTGAAAATCATAATTTCCCGAATTATTACAAAGATCAAAAATTATATTGTGATATAAACAATGTTGTAACGGACTATAAATCTTATACATCACTTTTATTAAATCATCCGTTTCAGTGCTATGGGTTTGAATATTATCTTCATAGATATGATAGTTTTGATATTGATGATTTTTATGAAAAAGACTATGATGATTATTATATTGTTGATGATAATCATGTGACGAAATCTTATGGTCTCGATAAATATGTTTTGGATAACTATTTATTAAACGGAGAAATCCCAAAATTGGATTTACAATTGACAGATAAAAATTTAATATTATTTAACACACATTTTGCAATGAAAGCTTATGAAGCAAAAAAACATTAAATTTTGCTATTTCCTGATCCGTGCTAGCGAGTCCTGCAACCATTTATAAAAATTTTTGGACAATATATTGATTATGAATACATATTTATGTATTCCAATGTTTATTATCCAGTTAGATTTTTATTATATTATTACTACTTATTATTTTCAGGTAGTTTTCATAAACGTGAATTATAATTTATTAAATTTTGCATTGACTATGGATTATTTTACAATCGATCCTAATGTTACAATCATTAAATATTTTGACATAGATAAGAAAATCTATTACGAAGACGGAGTAGTTATTAAAGATTATAAATTTGAGAGGAAATCATATTGCCAAATCCTTTCCGATTACTCAATTTAGTTTAACAATCCAATATTAATATATTTTGGTTGGTTAATGGATTATTATATCTGTAGTTTTAAGCTTCTAACTAGTTTGCTGATTCCCCATCCAATGTTGAATTTCATTAAGTCATGTTTAATATAGTGCCACCACAATTTTAGAATAATAATCCTTATATATAATCACTTGCATAAATCAGTAATATTTTTCAAACTTTCATTAATCATGCAACTAATCGGATTATCAATAAAGTATACGACTTCGATAAAGTCAAATCATAAATCAATTCCGGATGCAGTGGCAAAACATTCAGCGACTATGTTCAAGTTTGATTGTAACTCCAAACTAGCTGATTAAGATTGAGACTATATAGCTAACTTCACAACATTACTGTAAACCAATAAATTTACAACAAATAGTTAATAGTATTTGATGGCCCTAATCGTATGAATATATCTACACCTATGTTTTCTCGGATGACTTGTTTGCTGATAAGGTCTTAAATCCCATGATTCTTTTTATCTAACACTTTCAATGAGTATCAAATATTAATAAGCCTATAAATTATATAAACTTAAACCCTATAAGCTTTTAATGTTTTATAAAGTATCACACATAAAACATTAGGCTATGAAAAAATTATAAATACCTTATATTTAATAGTAGAGTGTGGAGACATCAGCAGAGAATCAGAAAGTGATATATCACATCCTATCGCGAGCTACATTCATGCCACCTAAGAAACGAGAATTGTATACACCTAGAAAGAAACCAAAGTCATCTACATCTGGAAAGAAACTAAAGTCGTCTACATCTAGAAAGAAACCAAAGTCGTCTACATCTAGAAAGAAACCAAAGCCGTCTACACCTAGAAAGAAACCAAAGCCGTCTACACCTAGAAAGAAACCAAAGTCATCTACTTCTCATGAAGTGAACCCAAGCAACCCCCCTGATTTAACACTGGTGGCTCAAGCTGCTACCAATCCTATCAATTCTAATGAACTTCTATCTGACAAAGATATGAAGATGAATAACATGAAACAGTTTATAGAAAACAACACGAATGATCTCCATTATAGTCCCTTCAGGTTTTTGGTTCCGAAAGAGTTATTTGGAATTGATTTCCCTATGCAACGCTTACCTATCATCAAT